>JARQZK010003072.1:0-22500 GCA_030704885.1 Cynegetis impunctata | reverse complement strand
GCTTTATCACTGAATACAAGTGAATCTAAGAAATTATTATGATCCCCAATTTTTTCTAGAACCATTTCACAAAACTCTTCGATCAAAATCATCATCAGCTAATTCTTGGTGATTTTCAATTTTGTATGTATGAAACTTATTTTGTATGTATGAAACTTATTTTGATGAATTGTTTGTACCGACTTCCTGCTAATATTATTTATTGCCAATTCATAAGTATATGTTTGATGATTTTGTTGAACTGCTACTAGGACGTCTTATCTTCGTTAGTTGCAGTTTTCATTAAATTTATTTAATATTCTGGAAACTCTTGATCCACTTATGTTGAGGATTGAAATCATTGAACAAATGACTTACTCTTCATATGTACGTTTTTTACCACCATATCCAATTGACATTAGTAAGTATCTGGATTTTTTCCTCCGATAAGTACATCGTTCTTAATTTACTATTCAAAAATACACCTCAAATAGTGCATGTATGGAATACCAATATTAAATAAATTTATCATTTAAAAATATGATTTAAACACTGCTGTTATCAAATCAAATGACCGAATGAAATCTTACATTTCAAGGTATTATTTGACATATTTTTTCATTGCTCACTACTGTTTTTTTACATCAACCATCTACCAGTGACGTTTCAGCATTCATACAAAATATAGAGAAATTAAGACACATAACTGCATTGTTATAGGATATTCTCTTAGTAATGTGGTACTTGTTCTATAGTTTTGAAGAAAGGAAGGAATAAGCTTTTCTACGATATATCACTCGACCTACGTTGCCATTTAAAAAAGTTTAAGATGGCGGCGGTACACTGAAAGGTGACGTCACCTAACTTTGACAGGTCCTCTAAACAACGCAGAATATGATCTCATTGATAACCCTAAAATTTGATAATTATACCTTCAATCGTTTCGAAGAAAATAGCTCATTGCCAGACTTTCTCGCTACCCTGTATATATATATATATATATATATATATATATATATATATATATATATATATATATATATATATATATATATAAATATATATATATATATACTTATATATATATATATAATATATATATATATATATTATATATATATGATATGTATATGTATATATATATATTATATATATAATATATATATTTATATATATATATATAAATTATTATATAAAAAGTGAGGTAGATCGCCTATCCAACTCCAAGGCACAACATTTTTCCGACCAAAAGACCTTAACCCAGAAAAATAAACGAGCCAAACTCATCAATTTCCAAAAACCACAAAAATCAACTTCATCTTATACCTCCTCCATTGTTCACAATTATTCTGACACCCCAATTTCCGAGATCGCAACAAAAGCACTCTCGAAAGGTTTCAAATATTCCGTCACATCTAAATCCATCCCCATAGAAATTATCATCTCCCAAACAGAAGAAGCAATTTTCCATCTTCCAACAGATCAAGCGGAAACTGCCAGGCATGACATCGCCAAAATTCTTCGTACAAGTCGGCCACCCCATCCCAACCTCACTTTTTCTGAGAGGCAATCTCTCAAAGAACTTTACAATCACCAAAATCTAGTCGTCCTCCCAGCCGATAAAGGCAATGCCACTGTCATTTTTAACACTTCTTCTTACCTCGATAAAATGTCCAATCTTCATGACACCAAAGACTATAAGCGTATCCCTCATGACCCGACAACATACCTAGAGAAAACCACAAAATCTCGTATCAACCAATCGAATCTGCCACCTGAAATGAAAAAGTCTATTATCTCAAGAGAAAAATCTTCAAGAACCCTTCTAATTTATGATCTACCCAAAGTTCACAAGCCTAATATTCCACTTCGATACATAGTCAGCGCTTACAATTGTCCAACACATCCTCTTGCGAAATATCTCGCCAAAACCCTTCAACCCCTTGCCGAACAAACCCACTCATACGTAAAAAACTCTTTTCACTTCATAGAACTCCTCAAAAGTATTGATATTACCCCAACTGATCTCCTTGTTAGTTTTGATATTGTCTTCTTATTTACAAATATCCCCATCGAAGAAACACTTTCCATCCTAGACACGAAACATCAAATATCCACAGATAACCTATCCCTGATCAAACACTGCATGGCCAACACTTACTTTATCTTTCAAGGCAATTTTTTCAAACAAACTAAGGGAGCCTCAATGGGATCCCCTCTCTCCCCCGTCATAGCCAACATTTTCATGGAACATTTCGAAACCCAAGCTCTCTCGTCATTCGACCTTAAACCATCATGCTGGCTACGTTATGTAGACGATGTCTTTGCGATCTGGCCCCATGGTGGAGACTCGTTGCTCCACTTCTTGAATCATTTGAATGGCATACATCCAAGTATCCAATTCACAATGGAAGTGGAAAACGATGGGTCTCTGCCATTCTTCGATGTCATGGTCAAAAAACTTTCATCTCAAGGCTTCTCATATTCAGTTTATCGTAAACCCACCCATACAAACCGTTATCTGAACGCTCAGTCTCACCAACATCCCTCTCAACTTAACTCTGTAGTTAATACCCTAATATACCGCTCCATTCGACTATCTGACGACAAACACCGTGAATCAGAACTCAATACTCTAAAACAGAGGTTTCCAAACTTTCTTTTCTCATAGACCACTTTGAAAATTTTGCTGGTTCCGGTGGACCTCCTACAGCTACATTTCTACCATATTTCCAAAACTCGACAAAAATATGAAGATGAAAGATATACGGATTAACAGTTTACGAAAAAACAGTGAGAATTTATTGGTTAAATAATTAATTGAATTGGTGGATGTCAAATAATTGAAGTTGGCCAATCATAAAAGCAATTCCATCCAACATTACTGTTTGGACATCTACCCAAAGCACAAAAAACCAATCAATTCTGACTCACTTTATGTATAAAACTTCTCGCCCTACACCCTCTCCCCATTCGCAGTGGTAAAAATAAAAAGAGAAATTGTTTATTTTTTTTGTGTTGTATCTATTCAAAAATGTAATTAATACACTATTAATTATTAGTTTTACATCACATTGTAATATGATAACACTCGTGATGTAATTAGACTTATACGTTAATAACGTAACGTAACTTCTGCAATGACAATCACAAAATAGTCATAATTTTGATGTCTGAATATTCTCATCAAGGCATTCTACCTGCGACAAAGTACTCACTTTTTCCAACACTGGCAAACACTATCATCGATTCACTTTACTTCACTTTTCTTCTTGAAATTCAGGAAACAAATGAGTAACGTTCAGCATTGGCATTCGTATTTATATTGGTAAAGAATCAAACAACTTCATGCAAGATTGCAACATTTTAGTTCTTCACTATCGAAACCAGATAAATTTTCGTGGACCCCCGCTAACGAATTGTGAACCCCCATTATTCTTTCACGCCAACGTAGACCCCCGTCGAATCTCCCGTGGACCCCTGGAGGTCCACCTGGACCACTTTGGGAATCAATGCTCTGAAACATATATTATTACAGAACGGTTACAACACATATCAAATCAACAAGAACATACGCAAACACACAAACATCACCCCACCTCTACCACCTTCCAATCCCACTGACCAAGAATCTACACCTAAATTATTCCTTCCTTACATCAAAGGAGTAACACATAAGATCGCAAGATCTCTCAAAAACACAAACATCAAACCAATATTCACCACCCAACAAAAACTCTCCCATCTGGTCAGATCCGTCAAGGATAAAATTCCTAACGAAAATCACGGTGTTTATGAGATTCCCTGTTCCAATCATTCTTATATAGGACAAACGAACCGACGAATTCAGGTCCGTGCCAAGGAACATTCACTTTCAGTAAGACACTCAGATATCACCAACGCCCTTTCCCAACATCACACCCAAACAGGCCACATTATCGATTTCCCCAATAAAAGAACTATTGCTCCCGTCCGATCTTTCAAATCCCGAATTTTTCGTGAAGCTGTAGAAATAGAAAAACGTCCAAATTGTTCGAACACCAGAGATGACAGTGACAGACTCCCATCAGCATGGAAACCACTTCTCAGTGGTCGCCATGTCACACCCAATCAGAGTGCATCCCGCACTGATGAGCATGAATACTACGTCAATAACTACGCTAATGGAGTACCCGCCTCCCTCCCCTATAAATACGGCCACGCGACGATCGGCCCGTCAGTTGACTCTGAAGAGTAGGCAGGTTGAGACTTCAGATTTGACAGGAAGCAGTACGGTTGGTGGAGTGGCAGGTTGAGATCACGCAATCGTATTGTTTCCGATTCCTCCTAATTCGATTCGTGTAGTAGGCAGATTGAGGCCACGTATCTGAATTATTTCCCTTCTAATTCTCCTGAAGATGGCTTCACAAAAGGAGCCGAAACGTCGAGATTTTTCAAAACTTTTACGCGGTTCATTCCGAGAACCAAGTTTTTCATATCTATATATATATATATATATATATATATATATATATATATATATATATTCCATGTTTCTGATGTTGTTTCAGTAACTGATGATTCTAGTCAAATATTTATTTCCTAAATCATTATTTGTTTGAAATCTCATTGGACCCAAAAATATAACAAATCAACTATTAAACGAATAAATAAAGGGTTATTTCGAGCTATCAATGCGAAAAAACATTACAAGACTAATCCGAAATGACCAAGTAATAAATTGTTCTCTTTCGCAGGATTAATTGCTCAATTACAGGAAGTCGCTTCTGGTCTAATATTTTATGGCCATCTATTTAATCTATTATTCTTGTAGTAATTGGCCATTTTTAGTATGAATATTTGATGGTGAAAAGCTATGGAATTATCTGGAATACGAACTTAAGTTCCATGTGCTTCAGTGGAATAATTCATATTCAATAATGATGCGGAATACTACTTTCTATTTTCTGAAAGGTACTCAAAACAATTAGAAGCATTTTTTATATATTTCTTTCTCTTTGTTAATAATGTTCAATTGTGATACTTGCAACGAAATAAGTTCCATAACAAAGGTTCTAGATTGCCAGTCTCATTAAAATGCTTGCGAAATATTTTGTTGTGTTAATGGCAGAGAAACAAAAATATTAGAATTAAATTTAAATTTGAACATTATTTAGGAAATTGTAAAAAGTCGTTTGATATTTGTCCTACCGATTTTTCATCAGCATTAAATATTGAACAGATGCCATATATCTATTCAACTGTCGAAAAGTTCAACTCATCAATGAGTGTTCTGAGATTTTCTGGATTTTTTGGTGTTTACTGAATCAAAAATAAGTTCAAAGAGTCCATATTGAATAAGAGATTTTCATGTATCCGTTTGGTATTTGCTCAGTAGGTAGTTGAAGACAACTCAACATGTATAGTATTGAGATCTTACTTCCTCATATAATTTATTTCAATATTGTGTGAATTCACAATAAATTTGCATTTTTCTAAAGAAAGGCAAACAAGCAGAACATTAATTTTCTTTTTTTTTGTGAGTAATACTGCATACAAAGTTTTGTGTGTAATCTGACATAAGTTTGTTTTTTTTTTTCGAAGCAAACTGGATTTTTGGAAATTACGGGCTGTGTTAAGCGCGGCTGAAGGCTGCTTTCGGAACTATATGCAGGTGGGTAGGGGTTAAATTTCCATCAAAGAACGACTGAGAAACGTGTTTTTCTCTATCGCAAAGGAACGATTTCATAGAAATATAGGGCACTACTCGTCCTTCTTTCTATATACCTATGACGTGTGGTATAATCCATCCATACAAGAGACACAGTATATACAGAGTCATCAATATCTTTTCGAATTAGGAATCAGAACTGGAGAATTATCGCCCAGCAATTCACGATTTTCATATGGGCTCAAACGAGTCATCATCAGAATCAATATTATATACGATATTAATCAGATGAATGGCAGCTTACTTGATTAGCTTACTGTTGGATCCACTAATTTCCAGGCTGACTATTATCACATGATTTTCACAGACGCTCGACTAATTGGCAATCAAATGAATATCGATCGTGTTAGATTGACCCCATAAAAGAAAAGGTGGATTATCATTGCTATTTATTTCCGTATTCATTTCAATGGATTGAAACTTTTCCAATTATAACAGGATAGTCATCTGAAGCAAATATCTATAAAAACCGATTTATGGAAATAAATAATTTAAAAGGACGTATTGGCTATCAAGAGTTAACTATAATAGCTACTACCTCCATGAGTTTAACTCGCCTTCTTCCTATTGGCGACCCGTGAAGGGTTTACAGTTCTCATAAAGCGTATGTAAAAAAATTCCAAAGAAAATGAATTCGTGAAATACTCAACAAAAATCAAAATAATACTTGCTGAAATCTTCGACATATAACTTTTCATTCTGATGAAAGGTTTGAAAGCGCTGGTTAACGACTTTTCAATCTGTACTGCGTTTTACATCGTAGGCCCTGCTAGAAAAATGAAAACACATGTCACTAATATCGTACCTTCCTCTATTTTTTGACATAAAATTCTCAATCCGCTGAGTAAATCTGGAGGTGCTATGAAGGCTAGCTAAACTTGAAACCCATGAAACAACATTAATCTCTATTCCTTGTTCACAAAGTGAACAAGGAAAATTCTTTGATAATTTAAAAAATTGTCAAACAACTTTCCAAGAGAGCTGGTTATACCTATTGCAACGCAATATCTGCATTCACAATCGTGAGTATATCCAAAGGTTTCGAATCACTATGTTAGTGTGCCTTGGAATCATATACACCACTTTTGTAGAGTAGATATCTTCATGTCAGGAGGTACGTGTTTGAGCAACGAATTTCTGCATTTTTGGTCTGAGCGGTGAATTGTTGGTTCCCAATATCTGTGGTGGGAGGGCGCTCTGGGTTATCCAGACAGTGTTACTGACCACGATTTGTATTGGGGAACAATTAGAAATTTGTTAATTCACTCCGAGTCAAATAAGCTGTACTTGAGATCTAATAAGATCTAATAAGATAAGATCGAAACACCTGTATGCAGATTTTGAGTCGGGGAAACTTGACAATTTCTATAATTCACCGTTCGATTGTGAATGCAGGTATTGCGTTGCGGAATACGTATAACCAGCTCCCTTGGAAAGTTTTTTGATAATTTTTTAAATTATTAAAGAATTTTCCTTGTTCACTTTATGTAATGTATGAAAAACAGGTATGTTTTTCATGATTGGATTTAATCTCTATATTAACATAGCAGCAGTTGAATAAATTTCACGGGTTCAACTCAATCCAGGTACCCAATTTCAACCCTGTAACTCAATCCGCAGGAGCGTTGGAAAGGAGTAAAACTAAAATACTATGAAAAACAAGAAATCTTCACATACGAGTATTTGGTGTTGCTAACATTTTCAAAAGTTTTTTCCTGAATTCACCTTAATTTTGATGTCTCAAAAATAACCCAAGATACCAAATTTCAGCTTATTCAATGTAATGAAAGCTGCTAGAGATGCTAACATGTAATGGGACGGAATTATTCATACCTATATATAAAAAAATCTTGAAAATCGTATTCTAGGAGATAGGTGAAATACTTAATCAAATACCATTTCCTCGCGTTACTGATGACTTTCTATAATACAGTGCAATAGTCTATTATATCTGTGTTCACTAGTTTGTATTATATTTCTCCTAGAAGAATTAAAGAGTTACAATGTTAGTTATTATGTATCATATATATATTTTCCTACATACAGAGAAAAAGTTGCAAAAAATCAATTAAACTTTATTTTCTAAGATTATTCAAACTGTATGTGTGCCTATCTATATGTGGAAGGTAGCGATAAAATATTTTCAGGAAGAATTCAATTCGAAAAGATGAAAATTATACCTAAGAAATTATCTCATTTTAAATACGTATTTTGTTTAATTTTGGTAATTATTCTCAAATGATAGGGTGCTGAATGTAAAAAGAGAAATGTAAAAGTCAATGATACTTAGGATTCACGATATATTCTGTTGTTTTTTCATGTACTAAGTCACTAAGTTCCATGTAGAAGGTTGGTTTTGAACTCTATTTATTGTGAAATGCAACATTGATAAATTGAATTTCACTGCAAATTGATTTTAACCCAATGCAAAATATTTTGGTAATTTTGTAGACCCAATAAATTTTAAATACTGCGTACATCAAATCATGACTTTATAATTTTCTAGAATAAATTATTATATTTTACTTAACCTGGCACACTCATTAAAATGTAGGGGAAGGGCAATTAACTCTAAATCTACATTCAGTAGATTCAAGTTCATTTGAATGAGTGATACTCTAGCTCTTATACTTACCTACAAACTTTTTTTGTATCAGTTTTCTATGAAGATTCTATGTTTCTGAAAATCTTATGCCTACTAAAGTGTAAGGTATGTTGCGGTAACTCTTAAGTTGAGAGAAAAATGGACTGTATATTGAAATAAATTTAAAACTTTTGAAAAGAAAAATAAGAGCCCTAGAAAACTCACCGTCGTTCTTCTTCAAGACACCTGAGAGCTCTCGTTGGTGGTTGGGAAGTCTTCCAGTGACGAACTCGTAGTATTTTCGTTGTTTTGAGCAACAACACACAATTCGGGTCCAAAATAAGGCACACGAAGAATAGCGGCACTAACTTAATATCAATAATCAGATTTTAGTGTTCTAGCGGATTAGCGTTTCATAAAATATATCTCCGAGAGAGAGTGGTCAATCTACAATTTTCAAGAAAGTCTTCTTGTAAGAGGTGCGCACAAGACGGTTTTTTGTTGTGCCTTGTAACGGTCGATCTTGAGAGCTGTCTAGGGATTGGGCATTGGCTTACAACAACATTTCCTGCCTCCCAAAAATGCCAAAGCATTTTTCAAACTAATTTCATAACTACATGAAAAAAAATAAAACTTACATTAATGAAGCTGTGCAAACAATGGTGCAGAAGAATTAAAAAAAAAATTAATAATGAAAGCAACAAAAAAAAAAAAAAAAAAATATATATATATATATATATATATATAATATATATATATATATATATATATATATATATATATATATATATATATATATATAATATATATATACTATATATATATATAAATATTATATATATATATATATATATATATATATATATATATATAAGGAAAATATTTATATACTACTGTATAAATTGAGCAACTAATATTATTCATCGCTGACAGGCAGCGGACAGAGCTTAACTAGAGGTCGCGTTAAAACTCCGTCACTCGTTTTAACTTGAGCAACTCGGGAAATACCGTCACCCCCAGGAAAGAGAGTTATGATACGTCCGCAACGCCACTGATTGGGCGGAACATTCTCCGCCTTAATCAAAACCAATTTATCAAGGGCAGCAGGAACGGAAACATCGAACCATTTACCACGTTGTTGCAACGTATGAAGGTATTCGTTTCTCCATCGAGACCAAAAATGCTGATGGAGGTTTTGCAGAAGCTGCCAACGTGATAATCGATTCAAGGGTAGGTCGGTCATATCGGGTATAGGTAGCGCAGTTAGAGGTTCCAGAGTTAGAAAATGACCTGGAGTGAGACAATCCAGATCATCAGGATCTGAACTTGTTGCGTATGAAGGACGGGAATTCAGAATAGATTCAATCAACGTGAGTAAAGTATAGAATTCCTCATACGTTAAAATTTGTTCTCCGATTACTCTAAATGAAAGCGATTTTACGGATTTCACCGCAGCTTCAAATAAACCACCGAAATGACTTCCAGAAGGTGGATTGAAATGGAATTCGATAACTTCCTTCTCAGCAGCAATCTTCATTAAATTTATCAATTCACGATTAGCTCCTACAAAATTCGTACCATTATCGCAGTATAAATCTGTACAGCGACCTCTTCGGGCAATAAAACTCCGAAGAGCGGCTAAAAAAGATTCAGAAGAGAGATCATTAGCTAATTCCAAATGAACGGCCTTAGTTGAGTGACAGACAAAAACGCAAATATAGGCTTTCGACGTCTTTTGCCCTCGGTATTTTTTCATTGGTGCAATCGTAAATGGGCCAGCGTAATCACATCCGCAATGTAAAAATGGTTTTACCGTCGAAAACCTGGACTTAGGTAAGTTTCCCATAGGGGGTTGATAGGCAATTGGCTTCATTTTGAAACACGTAATACACTTCGACGATACCGAGTCTTGGTGATAAGATCCAAAACTGTTGAGCTAGTAAAAATGCAGCTGACGTGGACCAACATGAAAATATTTGATATGATAATATCTAATCAGGTGGCTTGTCAATAGACTATTTCGTGGTAACAGAATAGGGTGTTTGGTACGTTTACTTAAATCGGCATATTTCAGACGGCCACCCACTCGAAGAACATTATAAGTATCCTTGAAAACATTCAGTTTTCTTAAAGGTTTTGACAATTTCTCCGCTGACATTTCATCTTGAAAAGCTACAAGTTGTGTATACTTGGATAATATTATCAAAGCAGAGTGAAGCTCTTGAGTGCTCAGGAATCCATTCCGCTTGTCTTTCTGATGACTTATATTATGCCCAAATCGCAAAACAAAAGCACAAATACGCAACAACGTTGAAAAATTAGAATAGGTTTTTAAAAGATATTCACAAAAATGGTCACCTTGCGGAGTCGTAAATAAAGAAAACTTTCGTTCTTCAAGAGTGACATCATCAGAGGACACGTCAGAAGATTCATCAGGCAAAAAATGATACTGATTCTCAGGATCATTGGAAAACCTTGTTTTGAATAAAGTCCATAGGTCGCTGGTTCAAATCCGGCTCGAAGGACCAAAAAATGTTGCGGTAACTCTTAAGTTGAGAGAAAAATGGACTGTATATTGAAATAAATTTAAAACTTTTGAAAAGAAAAATAAGAGCCCTAGAAAACTCACCGTCGTTCTTCTTCAAGACACCCGAGAGCTCTCGTTGGTGGTTGGGAAGTCTTCCAGTGACGAACTCGTAGTATTTTCGTTGTTTTGAGCAACAACACACAATTCGGGTCCAAAATAAGGCACACGAAGAATAGCGGCACTAACTTAATATCAATAATCAGATTTTAGTGTTCTAGCGGATTAGCGTTTCATACAATATATCTCCGAGCAGAGAGTGGTCAATTTACAATTTTCAAGAAAGTCTTCTTTTAAGAGGTGCGCACAAGACGGTTTTTTTGTTGTCGACATTGAGAGCTGTCTAGGGCTTGGGCATTGGCTTACAACAACATTTCATATTATAATATATTTCCCCTTTCAATTTAATAAAGTGGTTCCTTGCTATCAAACACAAAGTTGTAGTTTACGTTATATTGTATATGTCTTTCAAACAAATTTATAGGAAACAATTGATCACATGTTATTACTTATTCAGTCAAGCTCAACGGTGATAGATTCATACAAGTGCTGAATTATATTCGAAAAGAAATTACACACAGAAATTTAACGCTGAAACGTAAAACATTATTTGTTTTATTACTAATCCCAAAGTACCACCGATTAATCAACTTACGAATAAAACTTTTGTATTGACCCCCATTAATTGAACCATCAAAATCATTCAAATTGGGTTAGTAAAACGATAACTGAAGTGAACACAATTATTTCTGTTTGGGGTGCGGCTTCCAGCACCTTCACTAATGAATATACCCTCATTTCATTGAACCGCGAATGATATGAAGCATTTACACAAAAAATAATGATTAACGGAATATCAAGGCCTGTCAAATCCACTCATCCGGTCAAAAACGTTACGTGCGAATTGGAATTACTGAATAGCTCAATATACGAATAATTGGATTTCCAAGTGAATAAAATTCGAACTGTGTTTCTAGTCGTATTCTCCTCGAAAATAATAGACTATTGCACTGTATCGAAAGGCAAAAGTGAAATGCTGGAGTGGTTGTTATATCAGTTTCATGACTCCTGAATACAACTTTTTAGGCTTAATGTTAACAAGGAAATGTTTCAGACAATTCCTGGCTTAATTCGTTTTCGAGATGAAAATTAAAAACAGAAAATGGACGATATTGTTTTTACTCCATAAATCAAATATTGTTGTTTTCTGTTGGTGGAGACTTGCACATTGTATAGGTACTTTTTAATCACCATTCGATATATGGCATTTTGTACCCTCTACCTTCTTCTGATATTCATATTTTAATAACAACTGTTATTTCTCTTCAGCCATCTTTGATTTTCACAAATTCTGTAGGGCCTTGAGATGGACTTTCCAATTATATGTTACTTGATGAACAAAAAGTAAATTTGAATTTATCACGTTTATTATAACAAAAATACTTTGAAAAATATAACACTGCGATTGCAATTTCGTCCACTAGACCATCATCGGGCAGATTGAGTGAGATGATGGTCTAGTGACCGAAATTGCAATCGCAGTGTTATATTTTTCAAAGTATTTTTGTTAGAATAAACGTGATAAATTCAAATTTACTTTTTGTTCATCAAGTAACATATAATTGGAAAGTCCATCTCAAGTGCAATCACAGTGTTATATGTTTCTGTATTATAAACGTAGTAAATTCAAATTTAGTTTTTGTTCATCATGTTAAATTATTACGTAGTAACGACGGATACCATCAACTATATGTTACTTGCTAGAGAAATTTTCTGTTTCAATCAAGTTATTCAAAGAAAACCAATTTGAATATGAAAGAAGTAATCATGGTAGGTCATGACAAATAATAAAAATTCTATAGTGACTCCAAGCACTTCCACAAGTCCATTCTGAAATTCTAGAAATTATTTTTCTACAAGTGATTATTCATTATGGTTAGCAAACTCTTTTCCTTAAGAAAAATCATGGAATACCTTCAATGAAATATCTCCGTTATAAGTAGGGGATACTATGCCATTATGTCTAGAATTTTTATATTCCATAAATCATAAATGTAAACACATCATACATTTCTTGGAAATTAACAAAACAATTTATTCAAAACTTTTATTTATTAATTCCAAAGTCATTATTAGCTCGAATAAATTAAGCTGTTTCCTTCATTATGTGAATGGAACACTAAATCTGAACAATGATAAATGCATAAACACATGTACAAAGATTCTCGATCAAAACGAATATCTTTTCCATCTCAAGATGTTCCATGATTTTGCTTCCAGGAAAACGGTTTGCTAATTTTTTTTTTTTCAACTCGAGGGACCTACAGTTTAACGCCGGTTCCGAACGGCCAATGGGCTTGTAATCTGTGTACATTACCCAACATTTTTTAATTTTAATAACCACTGAAAACCGGACATATACAACACCCAAGAGCGAGGTGGGACTCGAACCCACAATCCTCGGTTTACAAACGGTATAAGGCAGTTCACCTTACCGCTGGTCTACCGAGGCCTCTATAATGAATAATCACTTTTAGAAAAAGAGTTGTGAAAAAGCTTGGAGTCATCAAAGAAGTCCCATCTCAAGGCCTTCTAGAATTTGTGAAAATCAAAGACGGCCGCCATATGGAAAACCAAAGTTGTTATTGAAATCTGGAAAACAAGACGGTAGAGGGTAAAAAATGTCATAGATCGAATGGTAATCAAATAGTCCTCTACAATGTACAAGTACCCACATACCTAAAACAACGATATTTGATTTATGGAGGAAAAACTATATTGTCAATTTTTGTTTTTCATTTTTATCTTGAAAACGAATGAAGAAATATCATATTTGAAAGGATATATTTAATCAGCCAGGAACTGATTAAAAACTTTCTCATTCAACCTTCTTTCTATCTCCTATATAAACCGAGATAGCAATATTGGTGTATTAATTTTGGGACACATTATATATATATATATATATATATATATATATATATATATATATATATATATATATACATATATAAATGTTTGATAATTATCAGCAATAACAGGCTTGGTGAATCTCAAAAAACTCGATTTTATTAAAAAGTTAACGTTTCGCCAACAACAACGCTTTATCAAAACTTTATCTACATCTAAAAGTTTTGATAAAGCCACGAATGTCGTGGCGAAACGTCAACTTTTTAATAGAATCGAGTTTAATGAGATTCACCAAGCCTGTTGCTAATAATTATCGAAAAGTTAAAAATAGTTCACAGGCAACAACAATTCAAATAAATTATTATATAAATATATATATATATATATATATATATATATATATATATATATATATATATATATATATATATATATATATATATATATATATAATAAAGATTTGGTTTGGTTTTTGGTTGTTCCAGGTTCGTAAAAATACTTTAAATTACTAGATTAATTCGTTTAATAGACGTTTCAGGAGTAGTACTCCCTTCCTCAGTATCTAAAATATAAATATAAAAATCTCAATAGACCAACATTGACTACACAAATATTACACGTTTAACAGCTTACCTTAGTATAGACAATAAAATAAACATAAAAATAAACACATCTAGCGTATAAAACAATATCGTCAAACAATTATTATAATATATATTTTGAAAATGATTTTCTTTATTTGTCTGGCATGTCAATGTCAAACTTGGTGATGTATTAGTTCTTTTCTTATTCTTTTCAGTTTGACTTGTTTTTAAGAAACGGTAGGTAGAATTGACTAAGTTGTTTGATGTCTTGTCTGTCGTTCACTGTGTTCTCTAAATTTATCTGTATATGGAACATTTCGTGTATTTCTCTATGTTTCTTGTTCCTTTGTGTTGTTAGTATTTTCGTTTCTTCGTAGTTAAAATCATGATTTTCCGTTAATTTGTGTTTGTTCAGTGCCGTAGTTGCTGCTTTTGTGTATTTGTGGGCATTTATCCGGTCCTGCAATCTTTGTGATGTTTGTCCTATGTATTGTTTTCCGCAATCCTTACATGGAATTGAGTAAACTACATTAGATTTTTTTGTAGTGGGTGTTACAGTTTTTAGTTTGCTGAAAATTTGTTTTACTTGATTCTGCGGTTTGTGGATGACTTCGAGATTGTGATCTTTTAAAATATTTTTTAATTTATACGAGAAGTTCCCCATGAAAGGTATTGCGATTCTTGTTTTGTTGTCTTCTATTTTTCTTTTTGTTGTTTCTGTATTGTAAAGCTTGTGTGTTCTTTCTTTTATAACTCCTGTTATTAGTCCTTTCGGATAGTGGTTCTTATTCAACAGTTTTTTTACTTCCTGTATCATTTCTGGACGTAATTGTGGTGATGTCAGTTTCAGGGTTCGATCTATGTAACCTATAATTGTACCTTTTTTTTGTTATAGGTTACATAGATCGAACCCTGAAACTGACATCACCACAATTACGTCCAGAAATGATACAGGAAGTAAAAAAACTGTTGAATAAGAACCACTATCCGAAAGGACTAATAACAGGAGTTATAAAAGAAAGAACACACAAGCTTTACAATACAGAAACAACAAAAAGAAAAATAGAAGACAACAAAACAAGAATCGCAATACCTTTCATGGGGAACTTCTCGTATAAATTAAAAAATATTTTAAAAGATCACAATCTCGAAGTCATCCACAAACCGCAGAATCAAGTAAAACAAATTTTCAGCAAACTAAAAACTGCACCACCCACTACAAAAAAATCTAATGTAGTTTACTCAATTCCATGTAAGGATTGCGGAAAACAATACATAGGACAAACATCACAAATATTGCAGGACCGGATGAATGCCCACAAATACACAAAAGCAGCAACTACGGCACTGAACAAACACAAATTAACGGAAAATCATGATTTTAACTACGAAGAAACGAAAATACTAACAACACAAAGGAACAAGAAACATAGAGAAACACACGAAATGTTCCATATACAGACAAATTTAGAGAACACAGTGAACGACAGATAAGACATCAAACAACTTAGTCAATTCTACCTACCGTTTCTTAAAAACAAGTCAAACTGAAAAGAATAAGAAAAGAACTAATACATCACCAAGTTTGACATTGACATGCCAGACAAATAAAGAAAATCATTTTCAAAATATATATTATAATAATTGTTTGACGATATTGTTTTATACGCTAGATGTGTTTATTTTTATGTTTATTTTATTGTCTATACTAAGGTAAGCTGTTAAACGTGTAATATTTGTGTAGTCAATGTTGGTCTATTGAGATTTTTATATTTATATTTTAGATACTGAGGAAGGGAGTACTACTCCTGAAACGTCTATTAAACGAATTAATCTAGTAATTTAAAGTATTTTTACGAACCTGGAACAACCAAAAACCAAACCAAATCTTTATTATATAAATGACCAGGTATTCAGGTGAAGTGAGAAATTTCTATTATATATATATATATATATATATATATATATATATATATATATATATATATATATATACAGTGTGGACCACCAGGAACTGCATCGATCGATATCTCAGAAACAGAATGTAGGAGAAATTGGAAATTTTGGAAACTGGCTAGATGTCTTGGGGCCTATTCAGCTAAAATATTTTCATTTATTGGGCATTTTCGGTTATACCAGAAATAGACCCTAAATCGCTTATTTCAAATGGGACACCCTACATATAATTACATTTATGAATTCTACCTAAAGCTCTAGGCAGTTTTTATGTATCATGTCCTCTATTCAAGTCTGAGCGTTTTTGACATATTGAAGTTTTTATGTCAAAAATGACGATTGCAAGTCCTTATATAATTATGAATTGTTCCTATAAGGAAGTTCTTATTACTTACTTTGGATCGAATTCCTTGTTGAAAAGGACTCGCTTTAATAGATTTTGCATTATATTTGGATAACTAATCGCGTGTTCAAAAAATAAGATTTAAAATGAGATTCAGAAAAAAGATAAAAATCAATTTTTTCAAATGGGAACCCCCCACTTTTCTAATATTAGTTGTAGTATTCAGCATCAAAAATAAAGGTAACTTTGTATGACGTTATCTAACACAAAAATTTTTAGTTTTCGAAATATTGCCAATTTTATATTTTTATATGGCGATTTTGCATTTGATCAACAATAAACAATTAAATCTAGGATTGCCGCGATCGTATTTGACATTTAAAATCATCGTAATGGTACCCCGGCTATATTATACAAACGAAGATTATTTAAACTTATTTATTATTTATGGACAATGTGATAGAGTTATTTCAAGAACATGAGATACATTTGTGACACCTTATCCTCAAAAACAGAATTACATGAATTTTGAAGTTGACTATTTAGTCATTAAACTTGCCCCTGGATGATCTTCGAAACCTTTTCATCAACATTATGTGGGGCACCTCCACATAATGCCCATTTAGTAAATATTTATTTATAAAACTTATTTTATGATCAATGGATAGCCAACAATGTACCAAATTTCTGACCACCTCGCTCCCCAGACCTATCAGTACTCGACCACCATGGAATATTGCATGAGGCGAGTAAGTACAGCATCTGATGACCTGGACCACCAGTCAAAAAGAAGAGCCACCCATGAACAACAATTGCGGCTTAGATGCGCAAAATGTCTAGAAGTTCAAAAACACCAATTCGAACATTCACTGAAATAATTTTTTTAACATTTTCATTTCTAGTTTACGATATCAATATTTTCATTGTTAATAACTGGTTTATTTCTGTACATTTTTTCTTTGAGGGTCCAAAGTTCTTCAAGTTTTCTATAATTCGTCTTATAGTATTTGGTGATTGTTATAATCGTGTCACAAATGTATCACATGTTCTTGAAATAACTTTATCACGTTGCCCATAAATAATAAATAAGATTAGATAATCTTCATTTGTATAATATAACAGGAGTATATTCACCTATGAGTTTCTAAGAAGATTACTAACGATATGCGAACTAATCATTTCGCCGTATATCAAAAACCGATAGGCATCTCACTCTATGCCAAAACAGAAACTCCATAGTGGCCAATGTCCGTCCTTGTGACGTAATTTGTTCACATCGTCCAAATATCAACAAAGCTTGATGTAAGGCCGTTCGAGGATCATTAAGGAGTATTTTCTTTCATCTTTTTTTATCAAGTTGTACTAAGTTGGCATATATATGACTAAGTCCTTTCACATCTCTTTTGGAGTTCATGTAGTTGGGTTCTCTTATGATTTGGACTATTTCTTTGAACGTTCTTGTCCAGTAATTCCTCTCCATATCAAGTATTTTAGGTAATGGCGCCTTATATAAATATATATTTATATATATATATAAATATAATATATATATATATATATATATATATATATATATATATATATTATATATATATATATATATATATATATATATATATATATATATATATATATATATATATATATATATATATATATATTATATATATATATATATATATATATATATATATATATATATATATATATATATATATATATATATATATATATATATATATATATATATATATATATATAGACAGATAGAGAGATATACATAATTTTTTTCGTTTGTTTGATTTATCTTTTCCTGTACATGTTGGCATCTCCTGCTGCACGTATCAAACCAAATGAGTTAAAATTTGGTATCTGGAAATATTTTGAGAATGAAGAATATTATCAAAATTTGGGTAAGTTCAGCATTTTCAAACATTGGGGAAATTAGGGACATCGAGATGCTAAAACGAAAATTCATCCAACCAGTAGCAAGACATGTGAAGTTAATTATGAACAAGTCATAAATTCAGCCTTCCGGTGCTTCCATGGGGGTGTATTTTTGCACACCCAAACCCCCTTCATATTGACTCAAAGGGTGAAAATTTATACGTCTCTTGGTTTGATGTAAGGAAAACGCCTTTTTATCGGTTTAAACTCTTTATAAATCTAATTACTTCAGGTGTAGAACAAAACGTGTTCGAACTACTTTGAAAAAATCACTAATAAAGTAGGAGGTAGTTCTATATTCATCTGTATGTATTTTTTTATGCATGTTCACCGATATTTTCGTTAGTAGTGGAACAAATTCGAAAATTTTCTTTTTTGTTTTTTTTGGAAGGGTACTCATTTGCATCAAGTCAGGTCCTGATGATGAAATCACATGAAAAATCCTCAAAAGTTATAGGCGCGTATAGTGCGTTGATTTTCAATAACTTACTAAGGTCTTTGCATCTGGGAGTCATCATCTCAAGCTGCTGAGCTTATAATGAAAGCCACACCAGTCCTAAGCGATAAGGAGTTGTTCACCGAAAACAAAAAAACTGTGCATCAATAATAATCCTCGTTTGACATAGATTTGCAATCATTAATTATTAAAAATTCCTTGATTTATGTTTGTGCTCTGATAACTAAATTATATCAATTGCCTATAGGATTCAGCGTATCCAGTATAAACTTGTTCCCCCAACAATTATTGCTTAGGTAGTGTAAAATATTTTTCTCTAAAGAATATCCAAGATGTAGATCAGGTTGAAAAAGTATTTCCTTCAACTCAAAGCCTTAAGTTTACTAAAAATTCAATAAATAAATACCTAGACATTCCGATATTTACTTCAACAAACGCGTTGTTATTAGAAATACTTATGAAAATAGATTACGTAAAATATCTGATAGCTGTCTAATGAGACATCACTCAATTTACTAAGTTCAGTTCAAATTACGTTGAATGGTTGAAGACTTTGATTGATCAAAATCGATATGCTGGAGTGATTAAAAACGAACTTGTCTTTCAACAGTAGTCGATAGAGGTGGATTTATCTTTCTATCTTCGACAATATAACTAAGTATTAATATTTCACTCGAAAGATATGAAAATTATCAACTACACAGCCAGTTGTATCAAACATCATTCTTTTATGGAGGAATCTCAAGAGGTTTTAAGGTTAGCGGCAGGGAACATACATCAAAATATGTTCTTACATACATAACACAAGAAAGTGTACCACTAGTACACAATAAACAGTGTATTTGTCGTCGACCTATCTATCAAAAAATTTATTTTTTACGAGATTCATGAGTTCTGGAACATCTATTGACGATGGCGATTGATGAAGATTAATGCAGATTCACGATGGTGATTACAGGTGATTGATGGTAACTGAATGTGATTGATGTTGTTAATAGATGTGATATGATTGATGAAGATTGATAGGAATTAGAAAGTGACAGATGTAAACCGATGTTAATGGGCAATGATAGTAGTTGATGAATGTTATTACATGATGGTGATTCTTGATAGTGATTGAGGGTGAACGATGGAGATTAACATAGACTGGGGGTTCCAGAAAATGATTGATAATATTTGATGTGATTGATGACGACTGAAGGAGGTTGATTATGGCAGATCGTAATTGAAGTTAATTGCTGTTGATTTATGGTGACGATTGAAGGTGACTTATGAAAAAAGTTGGCGATTGATGCAAACTTGATCTAGATTGATAGTTATTGATGGAGACTGATAGTAATTTGATGAAGATCGAATGCGATAGAAGGAGGTTGCTAGTGATTAAAGGTGATTGATCTTACTTAATTGTGATTGCTGAAGACTGAAGGCGATTGAAAGCCACTGATATAGATTGGTGGTGACATCCTTCGCTCTCGCAATATAATGAAAAATAATCTTTAATTATTCCTGAATGTCGTCCTCCTTTCCATTATTTTCATTTGTAAAATATAAGAAGTGAAAATATTGGTGATAAATCACTCTAAAAAATGGTTGCTTATTATACATAGTACTCCGTTGAGTTGTCACTTCGTTTCGATGTTTATTTCTATGAATGTATTCATGAGTTGATATGAGTCTGATTTTTCCATCGCTTAACATAAAATGTATGAAATCTGAATTTATTGCTAGTAGGCGTCTATAGAAAATAAAAAACCCATTTACTTCTTGAACGTTCTGCCAAAGTCAATTTATCGTTGAAGTGTGAGATCTACGCCAAGCTGTTTTAAAGCGCAGTTATTTATTCATATTGTCTTGATTTTCTCCCATCATGCGCATATCTATTTGTATGTATTTCAGAAATATGCCCACGAATCCCGCGAGATCTGGGACCGTATGTTCCGTTTCTTTGTGTGGCGCCCAGATAATTTCAGGACAATGGAGCACGTCAGAATACGTTTCAAGAAAGCGCATTATAACGCGGACGTGCAGAGAACTTTCCCAACAGACTTCTGGGAGAGTTTCCCGCTTTCTCAACCTTAGATACGCGTTCTAAGACTGCCGAGGCAACTGGTGAATGTGACGGCTACGTGAACACCAACTATACTGCAGAGAAAAATAAGAAACGACTTGCACAGTAACTAATAAATCAAAAAAAAACCGGGAAATATCCTCGATATGAGAATATACCCTTCAGTATTAGAAGAAGGACCTTATCTCCCTGAATATTTCTCACAATTTTCTACTGCCTACAGATATCTCGCTTATTATTCGTCTTTTGGTTTCCGATATTTTTTGAAGAACTGTATACAGGGTTGGAATAAACTATGGCACCAAGTAAATACCTTTGAAACGAAATGGATTCTATTTATGAAACTTTTCAGGAAAGTACAATGATCCATAGTGCAGCTGATTCAATTTTTTGTTATTAATATACTTCCAGTTTAGCTAGAGACACACTCAGCATTCGTATTTAAATAGGATAACCTGTATATTGGAATAGATCATATTGTATTGTATTCATATATCCTCGGTTTAGTGAAAATAATAATTATGTTGAAACCAGAATCCAAAGGACTTATTATACATATTATAAATTGATGAGAAAGAGAATAACAAAATTTAAATAAAATCATTTGAAATTTCAAAATGCTCGAACTTCAATTCGTGATGATAAGAAACCCTATTAACAAATTCTTGAAATACCTTTTCCAAGACTTCTTTAGGGTGTTAGTTCTCCCAGTCATCGACTATTCTCTGCCTTGACTTCTACAGGGAAGTTGATCATCTGACGTAAATATGCGAAGTAACCCCAATGAAATCTGAAGGACTGAGTTCTGACGAACTGGGTGGTAATTCAATGAATTCTCTGAGGTCTTATCCGTTGATTTGGAAAATTCGCATCCAAAATACTTGAAACCTGTCATCATAGGGGGCTAAAAACCAAATTTCTCGTTCTTTCAAACTTCTTGCACTAAATCTAGTAGGTATAAATTCGAAACAACAAGATCTATAGCAATCTGAAAACTGCTACAACATAAAGGATATAACATACATTAATTACAAATGAAATGACACTCGATGCATCATTGCACAGGTCTGCAAAGTTTCATAAATATACCATTCGTCTAAAAGATCCCAAACCTGTGTAACAAAATTTTCCCAGAAATTTATAGATGAACAGAAAAGTTGCATGCTGATATATAATGAGACACTATACAATAAAACTTTAATCATTTCTGTAACATTATTACGGGCCCACTTGTCATTGGATATCTACAGATTTTTTGATATTGGAAAAGTTTCCCTATTAATTCTGAGCTTCATGAGAACATTTTAAAATTGAATGGTTTCCTCTAATATTAAGAATTATAATTTTCAGTATACCGTCAATGTGTTGTAGGTATATA
>JARQZK010003071.1:27500-111629 GCA_030704885.1 Cynegetis impunctata | reverse complement strand
CCCCACCATGAAAACCGGCAGATTAACTTACCTTCGTTATCAGAGACGACGTGGGGTGTATAAATTATTAATATTTTTTTTTTACATTTTTGAAAATCTGCTTACGTTCCTAATGGCCTAGCTATACTCAAGACGTTGTTGGTTCAGCGCGTTCATTAGTATTGAATAGGCCCCGGATCTTATATCGAAGACGATTGTTCTATCATGCGTTTTTCTCGGAGCTTATTCCAAATATTTGAATTAAGAGGTGTACTTCATTTTTAACTTGCTAAGATACTGAAAATCTTAATCTCAATATTGAGTCAATTTTCAAACGTTCCAGTTTAGATACAAAATGTTGGCGGTTTTGTTTTATAAGGCTTTTTGGATATTTATTTTGATATTATTGTGAATTGCTTTCATCAATATCGTGGAATAACAAAATTTTTTTCAAACTGAAACTAGCAGTTTGTTAGTAAATAGATGTATTAGATGAACTGTAGTTCAAAGTTAAACTGAAGTCAATAAATCGATATTATTATGTTGTGATAGTGAATTCAAATTTGGTGAATCTATGTTTGGTATATAAGTACATGTTCTTATGCAACATTCATACAACCTTGAATAGTGTAGTCTACAAGTGCTTTTTTGTTCAACTTTTTTTCAGCAGGGTCGGAAAAATATGAGCAAGGTGTCATTCGATTCGGAATAGCATTCAGACGTTTTTTGAAAAAATTAAAATTCCGCTTGCGGACAAAATCTCTTATCTATAGTTTAACATTTATGACACTTGCAATGCTCATGTTCAAGCAGCAAAAAAAATTATTAATCAACTATTACATAACTAATTGAAAAATCGCGATAATTTTTTTTTGCAGCCGAATAAGTGTTCATTCTACTATCCAGTGAGTGTCTTCGTTTCTGAATTTCTGTATTGAATATGATTGAATAATGTTTATTGTTACAGTGGCCTAAATGAGCGTGACTTGCGCAAACCAGATAACCCGTTTTCGGCTTTATTGTTAACCTTCTGAGAAAATTATAAATATTGATCCTACAGTTTCGGGAGTTAAGAAATTTCTTTTAGGAAATTTAATCTTATTTTTGAATGATTTTTGGATATCAAAAATCTCAATTAGTTTTTGAGATATTTACAAAAAACCAAACCCCCTTTTTTCATTCAGTGAATTACCTATGTATAACTTTTAAAAATTCCTCGAGCGGAATTTAATTTTTTTCAAAAAACATTCACATGCTATTCCGAGTTTAATGAGACCTTGCTCATATTTTTCCGACACTGCTAAAAAATGTTGAACAAAAAAGCACTTATTGGTTATACTAAAATAATATCTACAGAATATCATTCGTATGACAAAAACTAGGTAAATTTCTCAATGAGTAGGTATATTTGAATTAAATGGAGTGGAAAGATTAAAAACTAAATCTCGTACAAAAGAGAAAATGAAAATTTTCTTCTGAATGAGCTAGTTAATCAATGATTGTTGTCTATCTTTGAACAGAAAATTTTAGTTTAAATTGCGTCTGATACTTGATTTTTCGCAAATGAACACGTCAGTTCACCCCATTTCCCTGAACCAAATTGGCTCAAAAACAATTCGAACAGTTCTCTTATGGATACCTACCTGTGTACCCAGGGCCGGATTAACCCTGTCCTAGGCAACAACCCTGGGCGGCCCCCAGGTCTTTTCAAGTTTATAAAGGGATGTAAGTAACTTCCAGAGGATCGACTCCAGGTATCCTGTTACTTCAAAGTCTACATCTTGGAAATTGACCCTTTCTAATACATCATTTTCAATGGATATTATCGACAATGAATTCAAACGGTTCTGAGACATTGTTGAACGAAGACAGTTTATTAGTTCTACTACTAGATACTAGATGGTTCTGTATGCATAAAGTATTTCATCAATTGACAACATGCGTCGAAAGAAAGCAATAATATTGGTGAGGAATTTCATACAAATTTTCAAATAAAAATTTCATTCGATGAATTTTTTTTTCTTGGTGCGTGCACGGGCACCTAGTCGATGCGGGGCCCCTAGGCAGTTGCCTACTCTGCCTAATGGTTAATCGGGCCCTGTGTGTACCAAATTTGAATTTAGTATTAGCTCAATTCATTCTCAATTTGTCGAGAGAAGTAACCGACCGATAGACAGAAATTTAAACTGCTCAAATGGGTTTTTCTAAACGTTTTGCTACATTCTAGGCTGATTTAGCTAAAAAAAAAAAATTTCAAAATTTTTGGACCGTTACTATACTTTTCATCACGTTGTTATGTGGAATTAATATATTTTCAGACCGTGACCTTCATCGAGAAGATAACATGCATTAGTAATAAATAAGATCATATTTATACACTTAAGTTATGTAATGATGTTTCATAAACAGTGGCGTAATCTAATTTGATTCTCTAATCAGTAGATCTTCTTAATTATACTTCTTTTTTTCTTAAAGAAGACTTGAAATATACTATCTCAGTTTTAATTGTTAATTCCAGTTGCAGTTATACAGTCGTCAGAATTTTAACTTTCAGTATTAGTTGTTATTTAGGCCGATTTCGAAATTTTTATATTTTCACTAATTTTGTTTCTTCAGTAATATATTTTGGTCATTTATAAGTTTTGTTAATTCGATTGATATAATTTTATTTGAGAAAGGCTCATCATTTCCAAAATTGATGGTTCCCAAATATTTGAAGTTGACGATAATTGGTCTTCTCTGAGAAATACTTTGCTCCTTTTTTTGGGATAGACATTACCATTTTTTTCGGGTTCCGTACCCAAATGGTAAAAACGGGACCCTATTACTAAAACTTCGCTGTCTGTTCGTCCGTCTGTCTGTCTGTCACCAGGCTGTATCTCAAGAACCGCGATAGCTAGGCTGTTGAAATGTTCACAAATTATGTATTTATGTTGCCGCTATAACAACAAATACTAAAAACAAAATAAAATAAATATTTAAGGGGCTCCCATACAACAAACGCGAAATATTCACAAAATACTCAGTTGTATTTTTACTTTAATAATAAATAATAATAAAATAAAATAAATATTCAAGGGGGACATAGTACGGAACCATTCATGCGCGAGTCCGACTTGAACTTGGCCGGTTTATTTAAGATTAGGGAACATGGAGAGAACTGACAACTTACTTCTGTAGTGTACAGGGTGGGCCAAATTGGACACTTTTAAAGGGAAAGTCCTGTTTTTAAACTAGATAGATGAAAACTGATGGCGGTGTCTGAGGCACAATTTTTATGACAAACTTAATGGTGAAAACCGCATATCGATCATCGTTTCTGAGTTACAGCATGTTTTTCGAAAATGTGCGTTTTCGAAAAGTTGCTGTAACTTTTTTCCTGTCCAAAATTCTTTGGTTCGGTGAAAACATTCTTGAAGCACTTTTTTACGTAGAATTCAATGGTTTAAGTAATTTATTTTTTTCAAATCATACATCAACAGTTATCGATGGAAAAATCATTTTTTTAAATGAGACACCTTGTATATTCCTGCATATTAAAATAGAACTTGAAATTACCATTTTTAAAATGTAGCACACTTGATGTTTCACTAGAGTCACCTTTGAAATTCAGAGCTTTTAAGTTTTTTCATGTAGACTTTGAAACACACTGTAAACAAGTAGGCTTTGGACGACGCGGCGATGAAACATAAAGTAAATGTTCACTGGTAGCTGTCAAATTTTGATATTAGTAGTAAAGACGCTCTTCAATTCGTGGTTTTTGTATATATGTTCAAACATATTTGCAATGAAGTATTATAATTATGAAAAATGGGATATAATAGTCTGTTTTATACTAAAAGGGAAAATGCAGATGCAGCAAGCAATTTGTATTACGAGAGGTCTCCAGATAGAAGGCAACCTTTTAGAGACATTTTCGCAAGATTGCGACACAACCTAATTGATGGTGGTCAATTTGAAAAGGAAAGGCCAAAATCATATGCATCAACTAGGGATAGGGAATTGAAAGAAATAGTCGTTTTACGAGCTGTTGCTAATAATGCGAAAACGTCAACGCGAAATTTAAAAATTACAACAGGTCTACCAAGAACTAACGTTAGGCGAATTTTGAAAAAACATAAATTCAAGCCATACAGGGCCAGAAGAGTTCAAGAACTCAGACCAGGAAATTTTGAACGCCGCATGGATTTTTGCCACTGGTTCCTGGAAAATTGTAACCAAGTGCTTGATTTTTCATTAAATTGTATTTGGACAGACGAAGCTTATGTCAGCAGTACCGGTATTTTCAACCGCTATAATTCTTATTCTTAGGCACAACAAAAACCTCCTTCTATTGTAGAGCATAGAAGTCAAGGAAGATTTGGATTTAGTGTATGGGTAGGTGTTTTTAGGGGTAGAATTATCGGCCTTGTCATTTATAATGGCACTCTAACATCTCAGAGGTATTTAGAAATTTTAAGGTAACATATTGAACCCCTTGTTGACGAATTGCCGCTAATGGAGCTCAGCAAAATATATTTTCAGCAAGACGGGGCTTCGCCTCATAACACTGCAATTGTCTGCAATTTTTTGGCTGCAAATTTTGGCAATAATTGGATAGCCAACCAAGGATCACCGGACCTAACGCCTATGGACTTTTACCTCTGGGGAAGGTTGAAAGATATCATTTTCAAACTTCCGACCAACTCTAGACACGAATTGGAATCGGCAGTGATGCGAAGTTTTGCTTCTGTCACTCCCATTGAAATAATTAATTCGGCAAGAAATGTTCAAAAAAGGTGTCGTCTATGTGTAAGTTCTCTTACAGGTAGACATTTCTTTTAAAAAAATATTTTGTTCTTTATTTTGTTTATTATTATTATTGTTTTAGTTTTATTTATTGGTGTAAATATAGTATAAATTGTTATCAGTTTCATTGAAACTATGAGTTTTGCGTACTGCTGTCAACAGCCTTCATAACAATTGATAGCTACTAGTGGTCACCGCTTCGACCAAGGCCTACTTGTTCATAGTGTGCGTTTCAAAGTCTTCTTGAAAAAACTTAAAAGCTCTGAATTTCAAAGGTGACTCTAGTAAAATGTCAAGTGTGCTACATTTTTGAAATGGTAATTTTAAGTTATATCGTAATATGTAGGAATATATAGGGTGTCTCATTTAAAAAAATGATTTTTAAATCAATAACTGTTGATGTATGATTTGAAAAAATAAATTACTTAAACCATTGAATTCTACGTAAAAGAGTGCTTCAAGAGTGTTTTCACAGAACCAATAAATCTTCGACAGGAAAAAAGTAGCAGCAATTTTTCGAAAATGCACATTTTCGAAAAACATGTTGTAACTCAGAAACCATTATAGATATCGATATGCGGTTTTCATCATTAAGTTTGTCATGATAATTGAGCCTCAGACACCGGCATCAGTTTTCATCTATCTAGTTTAAAAACAGGACTTTCCCTTCAAAAGTGTCCAATTTGGCCCACCCTGTACAACAATCTAATAAGATCGGAAAGCTGTTGTTCTTGAATAGGAATGTTTCATCATGTTTTTATTATTTACCATCATGGTCTGAAGAACTGTGGAATTCTCTCGATGTTGAGAAACAAATCTTTTCAATATGCTTGGTTTCAGTGAAAAGAAAAACGGGACTATCAAACGAAAGAAATATTTATATCACTAGCTACTAAAATAAATTACCATTCTTCATGAGAAAATAACATTGCTTTCTCCACTTTTCAACTATGTTCAAATATTTCATTTTTATAAAGGGAGAGAGATAACTAATGAACGAGTTATCACTTTGAAATGCCAACAAATCGAAGTGAAATACTATGAAAAATGAAATCTTAAAATACATTTTTTAAGTGTAATTAATTCTATTAGAAGTCTCGAAATATGATGTGATGATTGAAAATATTATTTTGCAAGATGAGGTACAACTAATTTGATATGTGTTATCGTTTATTTGAGATATTCATAATTTTTTCTTTTGATAATGTTATTGTTATATTTATGAAAGTATATTATATATTTTTATTTTATTGTTGACTATGAATATAACAGAAAAAATATAGAAACATGATGAAGCTTAAAAAGACAAAGACACCTAACAGGATTTAAAATATTCCTCAAAAAAATAAATTCTACAATTTACTATAATTTTACAATATTGATTAATTTTCTGTTTATTTTTATCGATCGCTATATTCTAGCATCGAGTTATTAGTTCAGTTAGTTTTAACAGACAAATATCACATGTCAGTTTTGTACAATTAATATTGTTTCAACCAAACACAATATTCTCTAACTGTTTCTACTAAGCAAAATAGACTGAAATTACAGTAATGTTCATATGAAATAGGTAAGAGTGTGAAGGAGTGTATTGAATATTTCTCTATGGCATCAATTATTTTTCAGTTTTATTATGAACGATGCACGAAACTTCTTTATAGTATTATCAAACTAAGAACATTCTCCCCTATTCGTTCACAGTTTAAAGAAAAGGAATTCATTAGTGAATAGTAAATGTTATTTTTGAGATCATCATTATTACAGTTGGATTTATCATATCTGACATATCGAAGAAATATTGCTCAAAAATGCATTGGCAATAAATTTGGGAAGAAAAATATAAAGAAAGATACATACGGTTTTCAATTCGACATTGCATAGTTGTACGCGAATTTTTATCGTTATTTGTGAACTAAATTGAAATTAAAAAAGTTTAGAAGGTATGCAGAATTTTTTCCGTAAATTGACCTTTCTTGTTGGTTTAGAAGTAATTAGTAGTAGTCTCCATTATTTTTGACATTCTGAAGGCTTATCAGGTGGATATTACAAATATAAAAACAAATTAGAACATTCATTAGTGGATTCTTTGAGATAGGGATGTATAAGTTATGATTTATTATTTCGCAAATATTTCGCTATTATATTGAAGTTGAACTGTTAATTTTGAAAATAACTCTGAATGAAATATTACAAAAATATATTGGCGTTTGACAAGAAGAGACTGTGAGCATGTTCGTTACTTGTCTTATGTCTTAGATATGAAGAAAAATTGTGTCTTATGAATCTTTAATAAATTTTTTCATCAATTGCATGGTATTTTAGTTGCCTTTGAATGCAAATATTATTGTTCATAAATGTGGATGTAGATGATATTAGTGTTTAGTACTTCCGTAACTACTGTATCTAGGGCTGTAACCAACGCAGGAGTAGCCAGGGGAGTGCCTCAGGGCCTCCAATAATTTTAAAGTTTATTAAAGAATCACATTGTTTATATTTACGAAACAGAAATATTAGTTAAAAAACTATTATTTCAAGTATTTGCATAAGTATGTATCACCATGAATAAATATTTTTCATAGGTACCTATTTATATTATTCACAAGGGCAGACATGGGATTGGGCGAGGTCCCTGATCTCTTTATTGTTACGGCCCTGACTGTATCGTATGAACGGGACACAATATTCTTTCTGAAATAGCGTATTGACCAAAATTGTTGTTGCCTGTGAACTATTTTTAACTTTTTGATAATTATTAGCGATAACAGGCTTGGTGAATCTCGAAAAACTCGATTTTATTAAAAAAGTTGACGTTTCGCCACGACATTCGTGGCTTTATCAAAACTTTTGAAATATTGAAAATTCTTTGACATTTATTGATTTAAAAAAAATTGAATAGTTAAAAAAGACTACTTTGTTTCATCAAAATTTTTCGGCTGTGGTCGTTCTCTGTTTTTTATTACGTGCTATTCAGTCCAATATTACTATTCAAATTCGTTATTATTAGATGGTAAGGGAAACCACAGAAACCTTTACCCACGTAATGTTCGAAATAGGTTCAAATTATTTTAATTTTGAATAGTCAAAGAATAGGGTACTATTTAACTTTTTTTCAAAAATGTTTATTACGGCTGTGGCCGTCTTCAGTTATTAATTACGTGCTATTCAGTCCAATATCAACAGTCAGGTCTGTTGATATTAGATGGAAAGGGAACCACAGAAACCTTCACCCACGTAATGTATAAAAAAGGTTTAAAATATTTGATTGTTGGATTTGTCTTTAAAAAGACATTACTTGTAATTGTGGAGATCAAATTTTCTAAACTATACTTTCTTTTTAGCAAAATTGAAAATTCTAGATGTTTAGATTTTGTTTAAGAAGATGAGTTGTTATGGTTAGAGTTTGTTTGTTGAATTATTTTGTTTTGATTTATGATGTTTCTCAGAAATATTAAAGAATTAAATTTGAACTTAAATGTTTTATATCTGTTTTATCATTTACTTCATTATTTCAACTTTTTTGAATATTTAACATTTCTAAAATTTTTCTGCTTTTTTGATCTTTCTCTATTTCTGAAATTTTTGTGCTATTAAAGTTGAAACTATGATTCTCATTGTTTTTATGTTTGATTAGTGCTGTGGTTTGTGTTTTTTTATTTGTGTGCTTTTAATCTTTCTTCTGAATTTTGAAAAGTTTGTCCTATATATGATTTATTATAATTACTACAGGGTATACTATAAACAACATGAGATTTTTGCAGAAGAGTTGTTTTACTTTTTAATTAAGAATATATTTGTTTTATTTGATTTTGTGCAGTGTGGGCTACTTTAATATCGTGTGGATTTAAAATATGTGATATTTTATTACTTAATTGAGGAATATATGGAAAAGGAATATATTTTTTGTTAATATTTTCTTTGTCTGACGTTTCTAATGTGTTGTAAAGTTTATGAATTCTATTTTTAGTGATTTTCTGTATAAGTTTTATTTTTTCTGTCGTGGCGAAACGTCAACTTTTGAATGAAATCGAGTTTTTCGGGATTCACCAAGCCTGTTGTTGCTAATAATTATCAAAAAGTTATATATATATATATATATATATATATATATATATATATATATATATATATATATATATATATATATATATATATATATTAAAAATTTTAATAAAAAGTTGATAACTTCTCAAAAAATGTGTGAGTTAATTTATTTTACTAAGTTACAGAACTCTTTGGTCGAAGACGTATTCATATTATTGAAAAAACTTGAATATCAACTAGTATTTTCTACGATTAATAATGAGGTATGAATACAAACATTTTTTAGAAGATAGTTAATACCTGACAAGCATAAGTACCTACTTCAAATCCATTATAGTAAATTAGGGAACGACGAATAATTTTTCAAGAATCTCTTCATGAATCGAATGAATTAAATAGTGATGAACACCTTGCATGCTAGTACAATTTTCTATACTCAAGTAGTTGCGTAGAATTAGGAGCCTTGATTTTAGAAAATCCCTTAGGTACACACTAGATACACTGAATGAAAAATTATCTAGATATTAGACAACCTATAGGAGAGTCAACCAGAAGAAGCATGACCCTTTCTCTTCGTAAAAACCAGACCTGGAGCATGAACTACATGACAGTGTTACCCCTTGAAAAAGAATTTGCATGAATCTTTCACTTTTGGATAAGCGTATTTGTGAAAAGTGCATTTCTTCCTCCCATAAGAGGTGTGGCCACAACGCTTCTTACGTCACTGTACAACCATGGAAATAAACGATTGTGTTGAATCAATTTTCTTTTCTTCGAAAATATGGTAATGTTAGGTAATATAAAAAAGTAATTTTCATGTATGTATATACTTTTATTTCTGAAAAATTTCAGTATATATGTGTAAATATAAATATCTATATATTAATGTGTTCTTAAAAAATGTTAACTTTGTTGATAATGTCTAATGAATTTATTACTTATAAATGACATATCGAATTAAAATTGTGATTTATACAGGACCGAATTGTCGAGCCAGTATTGTTGGTATTTTCTCTTATCAGATTTATTTCTTCAATATTTATTTTTACATTCGTGACTTGTATAAAAACTGATTGATGATTCTCTAAAATTATTATATTGAATCAATTGAATAAAAGAGCATACAATGTCGCAGAAAGCTTATCAGCTATTTATGTTATACTCGTAATCGGATATTTATTATTTGATATTATTTTCGTGACAAATTATCTAGAATGATAGTAATCATGCCCTCAATCGAAAACAAATTGCGTTTGACCAAGGTTCTCAGAGAAAAATTGTTACATACTCATGAAATCTAAAATACACACACACACATACAAATATGTATATATAGATATATATATATATATAGATATATATATATATTTATATATATATATATATATATATATATATATATATATATATATATATATATATATATTTATATATATATTTATATATATATATATATATATATATATATATATATATATATATATATATATATATATAAAACTAATCAAGTTACGTATAATCAAATTCTTGGAGAAATTTAACTTAGTTGATAAAAACCAGTATGGGTTTATGAGGGGGAGGTCAACCGAGGATGCAATAAGGGAGTTAACAGTCAATATATAATAATATAATAATAACTACTTAGATGAACACATACCATCACTGTGCATATTCTTGGACCTCTCTAAAGCTTTCGATACCGTCTCGCATTACAAGCTATTGATAAAACTTGAAAGATGTGGTTTTCGAGGGACTGTTTACAAATTGCTCAAAAGTTATCTGTCGAATCGGCAGCAAGTAGTGGACATTGATGGTCAAAGAAGTAGCGAAAGAACAGTTACGTACGGTGTTCCCCAAGGGACCGTGCTGGGCCCTCTTCTTTTTCTACTCTACATGGACAGTCTTTTGAAAATGGAAAGCAGCGGACTTATTATTAGTTTCGCTGATGATACTGTGATTCAATATAGCGCTGAGTCTTGGGAGGACCTAGAAAACAAAGTACTGATAGACTTTGTTAAAATAGTAGACTGGTTCAAATTCAATCAGTTAACCCTTAATACCGAAAAAACAAAATATATAGCGTTTTCATCTTACGCAACAGGAATTCCAGAAATAGGACCGTTGAGGATCAAAGACGATTGTCAAATTCCACCAACATCGAGTATCAAATACTTGGGTGTAATCATAGATCAGCATTTGAGATGGGACGAGCATGTGAGATTACTCTGCAAAAAGCTCAGAGGACTTCTTTACAAAATCAGATGTTTTAAAAAATATACGAACTGTCAAGCTCATCTATATATTCTTTATTATGCCCTTGTACAATCGCTCATAAGCTATGGTATCATAGGTTGGGGAGGTGCATACGAAAATCATTTACGAAGCCTGAAAGTTACTCAAAAATTAATTTTAAAAATTATCCATGGAAAATCTTATACCTTTCCAAGTGACAAGCTATTCGAAATAGCTAAAGTGTTGGATATTCGACAACTATATGCTTTACAAGTAATTACTAATATAAACAGAAACAAAATCCCACTCGAAGTCGTGGAGCATCGATACAATACCAGATATAAGGAGAATACTTACATAACTACCAAATGCTCAAAAAGAATTAGACAAAGATCAAGTACTTACGTGGCTGGTAAGCTGTACACTAAGCCTGAAAAATCTGAAATCCCGAAATTTCAAAAATAAAATAAAACAATGGTTGTTATCAAAGAGCAAGGACTTTTTAGAGCTCATGATCAACCAATAAAAGTCAGAGAATAGACCCCGATATAGTAATTGAAACCCGAACTAGACACTAAATGTTATTATTAGATTTTGCAATCGATAATACACATACAACTTAAGAAGAACTCGAAGAATATATTGATATGGATGATGGAAAAGTAATGCCAAATATATTGAGAAGTAATCATCATATTTATGTATATTCGAGATTCAAATTTACTTTATAGAAACGCAATTATGTCACGTACAGATAATTTTTAATGAAATCTTATCCTTGTGAATCATGTTTATTTATGCTTATACTTGAATAAACTTTATTATTATTATTATTATTATATAGGTATATATTTATAATTATATATATATATATATATATATATATATATATATACATATATATATATATATATATATATTATATATATATATATATATATTTATATATATATATATATATATATATATATATATATATATATATATATATAGGTATATATTTATAATTATATATATATATACATACATATATATTGTATATATATATATATGTTATATATTATATATATATGTTCAGAAAGATTTCCGCGGTCGGAAAGTATTTGAAAAAACTTGGTTCACGGAATGAACCGCGTGAAAGATTTGAAAATCTGAAAAAAAAGAGATTTTTCAAATCTTTTCACGCGGTTCATTCCGTGAACCAAATTTTTCAAATATATATATATATATATATATATATATATATATATATATATATATATATATATATATATATATATATATATATATTTATACACAGGCAGCGACAAAAATATTGAGGGGGCCATTTTCGAGTTTTAAGGTTTTTTTTAAAGCATTTTACAGTCATATGATCATTAGAACCCCGAAAACTAGACTCTCGATAACTCGACACTCCGGGAAACTCGACAAGCCTGACACATTTTTTTGCTTTGAAAAACGAAACACACACAGTATTTTCGTAAAAAGCTAATTTAATTTAGAGTAATAATTATGCTTTTAGACTATAACAGAGCTGAGATATATAGCTCTGAGAAGACTGAAATTATATTTCAATAAATCCTAAACTATCATTAAAAGAATAGAACATTAAATACTGCTGTCGCACAGTAATAGCACTTTGATTAATAACATATTTGAATAAGTCTCAGGGTTCATTAAATAAAAACAATATTTCAAAGTTAATGCTTTAAAAATATTTGAGTATTATAAAATATGAATAAAAAAAATATGTAATTGAAAATAAATAATACAGTACTCTTGTAATATAGTAATACAGAACTAAACTAGTACTAATATTTCGAAACTGAACATTTGACATTCTGTATGTATTTAATTCTCTATTTCATAAAGATTTTTGATATTGCTCTAAATTAGTAAATGATTAAAATGAAAAATGCCAACATAATTTTGCGATTTTACAAAGCATGATATAACTAATAATTTTCTTAAATTATTGGGGGGAGCGGAGCCCTCCCAACTGAATTTTTGAGGGGCTCGAGCCCCCTCAGGCCCTTAGGAGTCGGCGCCACTGTATATATATATATATATATATATATATATATATATATATATATATATATATATATATATATATATATATATATATATATATATATATATATATATATATATATCTATATATATATATATATATATATATATATATATATATATATATATATAGATATATATATATATATATATATATATATATATATATATATATATATATATAAATATATATTTTTATATATATATATATATATATATATATATATATATATATATATTTATATCAATATATTAATATATATATATATATATATATATATATACACATATATGAGCTGGTTAAAGAGTGGTGTAAGTCACATTTTCAGCTATTCTTGTTAAAGATAACTAATTCTGACTTAATACAGAAATATAATCTAGAATAACTAAACTGCTGAAAGAAAAAATGAAAGAAGTCACAACCTCAATATTTGGCCACCGCTACAGTAGAATATTGACCCACACGATGGTGCGGGTAATTTTCAGATGAGTAATTAAAATATAATAATTTTCAGCTATTTTTCTTCTAAATACCTTTAATCAGATCGCATATCAATATTCAATTAGTTTTCCACCGACTAACCGAACTGATATTAAAATAATTAATATTTTGCACTTTGGAAGATTACATATTCATGCAATAAATAATCGAAAGCAGCTAGGAAGCGAATTAGAAAATGTGCCCTTTGAAATTTCAATTTCCAAAAATTGGTTTAGGTTAATCAGAAATTCTAAAATCATCTACTCGTGAAGAATACCATGTAGGTGAAGAATAATGTAAACATAACAACGTTCCCGAAGGATATCGCATTTCTAAAAAAAGGAACTCGTTGTTATAAAGCAGATAAATCAAAAGTTTTATAGTGAGCAGAGCAACAAATTCAACCAAATGCTAAAGGTTATTTCAATAAAAAAGCAGAATTCTCGGAAAATGTGACCTCTTAGAGAGCATCCATTAATAACGTGAGGTATTTAGGGGGGAGAGGGGTCGAGCGAAATCTCACGTGGGGGAGGTGGTGGCCTCGGCAAATATCACGTAATTTTTTTTCTGCAAGAAACAGTATAAAATTGCGAGAAAACTTGGTTAAATTAGGTAAAAAATGTTTCTGCATTAAAATATGACTACATCATAAATAATAATATTCATCATGGTTTAATTATGCACTGATAAAAGAGTTTACTAACTATAAATAAATTCATTTGTTTGGAAACAATTTATTCATTCCTTAAATATGAACAAGTATTTTTCTAATATTATTCGTTAACTATTAATAAATATTCCAATGGTTCCAGTAGTCTTCGTGGATTGAATTAGAGTGAATATCCTTTTACAAATTTTAGTATTTTATTGTTAAATCTCTTTGTGATTCTATGCTACGTCATTAAAAATATTAAATACTAGTCTTAACTAGTCTTTAATAGAAAGAATTATAAGTAATTTGGTTTTTTAAATAAATCTAATGCAATCTAGCACAGATTAACTTATTTACATTACAAATACTCATTTAAAAAAATCTCACGAGAGATTCAGAGAGGGGGGCGAGCAAAATTTTACGACATCTCACCAAGGGGAGAGGGGGTGGTCGAAAATCGCCAAAATTCTCTCACGTAATTAATGGATGCCCCCCCCCACTATGCAAATAATTGTTACAGTCACGTTAATTTAACATCACATTGTGCTAATGTTCTTCCCTTTTTTCCTCTTGTTTTCATCACATGCACATCTTCACAACCGCTTATGCCCAGCTTAGGGCTGTTAACTTTTGTGATGTTACAACTGAACTTCTCAGCGATGTTAAAGCGCTGCCTTTTTACATTACTGTGATGTTACTAGAACTTTCTCAAAAGGAAGTCTTTATAATGAACTAAAAGCAACATTTTGTTACATCAAAAACGATACAGTATATTCTTTTAGATGTTGTATGGATATTACTTAATAAATTATTATTATACTCTAAATAATATACCTCAAACATTCTAGATTACATCCTATAGATGTTTCAGCAAATACACGGTGAACAACTAAAAACGCCGGCTGCCGGCCATATCTCAAAGAAGAATTATGATTCAACTTAAAAAAAATACCTCAAGGAAAATGAACCTGAAAAATATTTTTGTGTTACTAAAATATCCGCTAGGGAATGGAAAGAACACTTAAAAACATATAATAAGGTGATTATCACCAAGAAAGAAAAACTAAAGGTATCCTAAATATACAATCATAAAGATTTCAAAAGTTGCATTTTTAGGTCACCTTTTGGTATATGTCTTTTTTGGAGATAATCACAGTATTATGATTTTGAGTGCTCATTCCACCCCTAGTGGATATTTTAGAAACTCATAAATATTTTCTAGCGATTTTTCTTTCCAAATGGTAATGTTTTTTATTTGTACCAATATTCTTTTCTGAGATGTGGCCTACAGCCGTTCTTAGTTGTTCACCCTGTACATTTAAAATAAAAAAGCAATAGAAGATTTAAATAGTATATTAACTATTAATAAATAGAACACTGAAAATAAAAATAAAACAAATCCAGCCTTAAAATAAATATCTTGTCCAGAAAAAGAAATCCAACCTAAAAACAAATATCCTGTCCGGGAATCCAACCTAAAAAAATATAATAGTGTAAGCATATTACATAACAAGTGTGGAAAGTGATATATGACACATTTTAACAAAAATTGAATTTGTGTGCAACTGTATATATCAAGCTGTAGTTGCTATAACCTAACACGATTTAAAACTGAATTGATAAAGATTACTGATACCTTATAGCTGGTTTACAGAATTTTTATCAGAATAATTTTTTAATATTAAAACTATAAAAATTTCAAACTATCAAAACTTTACGAAACGTTACGGTATATCAACGGTATATCCCTTCACCCGGAATTTCAATCTTGAATAGCCGATTAAAGTATTGAAATGAGTATAATTAAGTTTTAATAATTATGATTTTGGAATAAGTATCCTTATTTCTACTTTCACATAGCAACCTAACCTTATCTTCATGTTCTGAATTCCACAACGTCAAATATACCTAACATGCCTACCACTATTTCAAACCAATTGAATACCTACCTTCAATATGTATTAGCAATTGTTTGAAGTTCAATATAAATATTAATATAAACAAGACTCTGTCTGATTTTGTTACTAATAAATATTATCAAGAATGTGTTTTATTGAATGATATGTGCCCAGGCTTGCCGAAAAAATTAGTGTACGCAACATGCCCAGAAGCTGTTTTTTTGGACTCACATTTTTTTTTATCGAGGTGAAAACTTCAAAAGCGATACCGGTTGCGAACCCGGCCTGTGTGTGATTCAATAGTTGATATATATAACTATATATCAACATTGCCTACCCACTAAAAACACCTCTGTTCTTTCGGTTTCCGGGCATAAGCCTACTAAACCTCCAGTCTCACACTTAGATTAGGACTCTCGTGCTGCGGTCAGCACTAGAACCTGTTCCCTTCCTTGTATCTATATTTCAAGACCCAAGTGTATATCTCTCTGCGTCGCGTCGCATTAATTTTGAAATCAAGTAAACATACCTGACGACTGCCCGTAGCATTCTATGTCGACTGGAAGTATGTTCGCTTCATCCCAGGTTGGTTCGATCTTGAACAATGCTTATCACTCCGACCTCGAGATCCAACATCCATTTTCACACTCGTCGTCTGCAATGGCCATTACTCCGACATCTTGATCCAATATCCATCTGCACTCTCGTCGTCTGCAACGAGCATCATTCGCCTTCAAACCTGTTGGGCGCTGCGCCTTTTACTAGCGGTCCGAGTTACTTCGTGTCTAATGGACTAACATCACTGTCCATCGATGTCCTTTTCTTCACTCTCGTCGTCTTCAGTCTTCAGTCGCTTGCCGTCGAATTCACCGCTTTCCCAGGGCGATGCTGCTTCCTCGGTGGTCTGGTCTCGAATGTGTGTGGACATTTTTTTTTTTTTTTTAAATCGAGGTGAAAACTTCAAAAGCTATACCGGTTGCTAACCCGGCCTGTGTGGGATTCAATAGTTGATATATATATATATATATATATATATATATATATATATATATATATATATATATATATATATGCAATATTGCCTACCCACTAAAAACACCTCTGTTCTTTCGGTTTCCGGGCGTTAGCCTACTAAACCTCCAGTCTCGCATTTAGATTAGGACTCACGTGCTGCGGTCAGCACTAGAACCTGTTCTCTTCCTTGTGTCTATATTTCAAGAACCAAGTGTATGTCTCTCTGCGTCGCGGCGCATTAAAAAAGATTCCATTGCTCGCCTAACTAATTTCCGAAGAAATCTAGGTACAGCTAATGGATGGAAGTACCTGAAAATAAAATAATTATTAGTCCAGTTGATCTCTAGGTCTTTTGTAATAGACTCTCGTTCTTTGTGCGTCCTCTTCTGGATCGTAGTTTTTCAATTCTCTGAGCTCTTGATTTTGATGCTCACAGCAATCTTCCAGAACTCTTATACGGCCTGCTGCGAGTATCCTCTGAGCCTCACCTCTCCACCTCTATACATAAATCATTATGTCTCGCCCTTTCTTACCTAACGCACGTGAACATACAAGGGCAAACTATGATCTAGCACATGGGTGGTCAACCTTTTCAGAGGCCGGGCCAAACTTTTGAAATAAGATTTCCCGCCGGGCCGCACAATAAATTTTTTGTTGGTAATTTAAAAGCAAACGAGAAAAATATATTTCATTTGAAAAATAGGAAAACAGAACAGAAAGGAATATACGTATTTTTTAATTACGCACAAGAAAATTAAACTTTATAATTTTAGTGTGACGTCTGACTTTGTTTGGCAGAACTTAGAGTTCATTAATGTCGATCTCAACTGAGGTCGTAGGTAGACGCAAACAGTTTTCCAAATGCTCATCGGTAATTCGGGTTCTCTCTTAGGATTTGATGTGCTTCACACACGTAAGTATTTCCGAATAGAGAAATCATAGCCAGAGCATGTTGGTAAATAGTGGATATTTTTGCTTGTCCAAATATGTTTTGTAGAACTCTTCTAAGCAAACCTCATGAAATTTTTCCTTTAACTGTACATCACAACATATTTCACAACTTTTCATTTGTAACGTACCTGGTAATGAATTCACATCTATGGTGAACGACGTTGCAAATGCAGAAAAAAGTACACGATGTTCTTCAAAATCTCGAAATCGGGTTTGAAATTCGAGCTTCAAGTTGAAAATCAAAGAAGCATATTTATCCGCCGTCTGTGTAACATCTGGTTGCTCTGACAGTGTAGGGAAGTGAGCAAAATTTCTTTGTGGAAGCTGTTGTTCCCAAATCCTAAGTTTCATTTGAAATGTGGAGAGAAAATCATGCATGTCATTAATTAATAGTATATTGTATAATTAGTGGGAAAAGCATAATATTCCCAAACGATTGTGATAATAACCAGACGAGGAGCGTAGCGACGAGTCTGGTAACACAGGACTTTGGGAATATGCTTTTCCCACGAATTATACATACTATTTTTTCTCCGATCGTTGATTTATATTTAAAAAATTAATTAATTAAAAAATATTTCATCCAAGATGTAATCAAGTAAGTTTAAATAGGTTTCTCTATGTTCATATTGAAATATAGAAGTGGTAACCATGGAAATTACGCTGTTATGACAAGAGTAATAGTATATTACATACCGAGCGGGGAAGTAATCTATTACAGCCGAACGGCAAGGTAGCATACCGAGGTGCGCAGCACCGAGGTGTGCTGCAGACGTGAGGCTGGAATGATTTTCCCCGAGGTTTGTATACTATTTTACTCACAGTCGATCACATTAATAATCAAGTTCTGATAATAATTATTACTTGTATTAATCAGAAAACATAAAAAGTTAGTTGATTCAACCATAGATTCGATCTGACATTTGGGTCAAAATTCACAATTTAATTTTTGACAATATTAACGAAAAATGTTTGACTGCGAATTTGAATCCACACCACCAGAACTTCTTTCAGGTTACTTTGATTATTGGCATTTCCGGAGATTGAAGGTGTGATGAAGTTCTAAAAATGAAAATAGATGATTTGGAAATTATAGAAAATCGAATTACAATAACGATTAGTATAACCAAAACCTATTCCTGGCGTACATTTGTGATTACAAAACCGGAATGGATGAAAGTAGTGAAACAATACTGTGATATGCGCAACAACATCGACTGTGAAATGTTGTTCTTACAAATGAGGTTTGGCAAAGTTACACGACAGCCTTTTGGGCATAATTCTATCGTAAGTTTTCCCAAAAACCTTTTTAAAACTAGAAAATTATAATGGGTTCACAGGACATTGTTTCAGACGTACTTCAGCGACATTATTAGCAAGTACAGGTGGAGACATTCTACAGTTGAAGAGATTAGGGGGGTGGAAATTTAGTACCGTGGCTGAAGGTTATGTGGAGAATTCTTTGCATGGACAATCAAAAATAGCTAATATGTTGCCTCATGCTGAAAATCCTAGAACGTCGGCATCATAATCGAATTCTGAAACTCATAACTTTAAGCAACTAGGTCTTGCTTCAACGGTCAATAGTAATCATAATTCGAATGTAACTATTAATATTTATAATTCCAAATATTTTTTTTCTTTTATATTAAAAGAATATCGAGTTAATTCTGATTTATTTCCATGCTAGTAGGTAAAGTGACACAAGCTAGCCGGTAAAGTGACATTTGCTAGCCGGGAAAGTGAGATTTGCTAGCCGGGAAAGTATGAAGTATGTAATGAAGCGCTTCCCGACTGTTTTGAAGGTTAGAAAACCATCGATTACCGATCGATTGTGAGTAAAATAATTTTAAAGCCGGTTTTGTTTGATTCGTTGTATTTTATAAGGAATTAAAAAAGAATTAGTAAACATGAACACTGATAGTGATTATTTGTTGTCTTGCACGGCTCCTGAACTAGTAGAAGCCGCGAACGGGGCTTCACTTAATTTACTTCCGGCGAAATCCAGAGAGAAGTATGAACTTGCGTACCAACGCTTCATGAATTTTTGTAGAAAAAACAACAGTGTATCCTTTTCTGAGAATGTACCGATGGCGTATGTTGCTGAATTGGCTAAAACAATGAAATCTTCGACGTTGTGGGCACATTATTCCATGCTTCAATCAACTTTGTCTGTTAAAAATAATATTAATATTGCCCAGTACCAAAAACTGAGAGAAGTTTTAAAACGTCAAGCTACAAGATACAAAAAATGTAAATATTAACAACAATTATAAAAATTAAAACCATACTTTGTTTCATTTTAATGTAATAATCCATTTGTTACATTACCGCACGCTACAGCAGTGCGGTAATAATATTACCACACTGTTATTTTCTAATTGCTTAGCAACTGACCACTATTCTGGAATGTTGAGCTTTGCGCATAGAAAACAGGTCAAAATATTGTCACTTTTCCCACGATCGGAGAAAAATGATTTTTCCCTTGAAGGCGAGTATTAACGTCATTTAAGTGGACTGTTATATAGACCAAAAATGCAAAGGCGTAAACCCACTCCTTATCTTCAAATTCTGGGATTGTTTTTACTTGCGCTCGCACGAGCTGTATCTTGTATCACTCCGCGCATTCGCAATGCAAAACCTGGACGCAAGACGTAGCGAGCGCTTTTTAAAATCCACACAAATATGTCAATACTTCTGAGTCCGAATATAGAAAATGTTTTTCGGCAGTTTTATGTAAAACAATTTGACATTTTTGTTCATATGATTCAGGTCAGCGGGAGGCAAGTTGTCCCTCGGCGGGCCGCGGGTTGGCCACTCTTTATCTAGCAGAAGGAGTTTATCTCCATAACTCAAGCAGTCCGCCTGCCTCACACATACTTGAGAAAGATATGAATCACGTTTTCTTTCCTTTCATTTATGTCTTATCGTCAAAAAAACTGTACCTACCTACTTATTGTTCGGACTTATTACGTAATTTATTATTTTGCAACAATGTTAATGACTGTATTTCTGAATTTATCACTCGAAACTGGAAGTAGTTCCTACTCCATCGTTAGTCAGGAGGAGCGAAAATGTCAACCTCATGAAGTAACAATATAAGATATCTTTTTTTTTTTTTTTTTTTTTAAAGAGGTGGGACGTGTGCCCTCTCACACGCGCCCGAACTCCGTACAATTTTGGCTTCGTTAACTTGAACATTTAGCCATCAATTTACTATAATGAGGGGAACAACTTAAATCAGGACGGATACAAACACCCAGGAATACGGTGGGAATCGAACCCACCAACTCCGTCAACGAAGACGGCATAGCGCTACCTATAGCCTCTCCGCCACCGGAGCTCCATAAGATATCTTAAAAGCTTTACTCGAATATGTAGCTTTTTATACCCAATATAGCACAAGTAAGTCAGTTAAGAATTGAAAATCGAAAATTTAACAATAATTCCAAAAGTTTTCAAACTTTGGTCAAGTGAATGCTACATAGAGAAAGGAACAAATCTCAATTTGCAACCTTTTCCGAAGTCCGGAACATTGTTAAAATTGTAATAACATTGAATTTTGCTGTATGCTTGTGAAAAAAATTCCAAAAGTTCTGCAAACTTGGAGTAGTATTAATATTATTTCATATCACGAATCAAATTTGCAACCAATTAAAGGGTACCTACGGAACATTTTTTTAATTCAAAATGTACGTATTTCTTTGATAAACTGATCAAAAAATTCCAAAAGTTCTGCAAGATTGATAGATAGGTACTTCAGAAAAATATACCGAACAGTCGTATAAAGTTGCAACCTTTAATTTTGACCAGAATAATATGTTTATATATAATTTTTCTAATTCGTGGTAATTTTTTTGAGAAGGATGGTCTCGAAATAATTACAAAAGTTTTGAAACTTGGTTGCAAATTTAGAAAGCATCTATTTTGATGCATTTGCAACCTTGTACACGGTCCGGAACTTTATGCATAAAAATCCAAAAATCATATTTTTGCAAATTGCATAAAGTTCCGATCCGCGTACAGGGTTGTATGCGGTTGCATCAGAATAGATATTTTCTGACTTTGCAAGCAAGTTTCAAAACTTTTGTAATTATTTCTAGACCAGCTCGAAAAAATGACCACGAATTAAAAAAATTATAAATAAACAAGTTCCGGTCAACGTAAAAGGTTGCAAATTCATACAACTGTTCGGTATATTTTTCCGAAATATCTGTCAAGTTTGCATAACTTTTGAAATTTTTTTTGGTCAGTTCATCAAAAAAAAAACGTTAATTTTGATAAAAAAATATATTTCGTACCCTTAAATTGGTTGCAAGTTTGATACTTGACATGAAATAATATATTCAACACGACTCCAAGTTTGCAGAGCTTTTGGATTTGTTTTCGCAAGAATTCAGCAAATAATCATTTTTTGCATTTTTAACAATGTTCCGGACTTCGGAAAGGGTTGCAAAATTTCTTAGTTTGTTTTTATCTCTTTCCCGACCCTACATTAAAGTTTGAAAACTTTTGGAATTATTGTCAATTGATTATCTCAACTGACTGACCTAAAGTGTATCATCAGGGAAATTTTATTTAAAAATTGGTAAATAAAAGTCTAGTGACTATTCATTATTCCTGTCATCAATTAATCACCAACTCTTAAAATAATGTGGGTTTGGCATCACGTTTTCTTAGTTATATCATATATATCTAAAAAAGTACTCTTCTTTGTTGCATACCTATATCATCACCATTGTGATAAAACTATCGAGCCTTCTTGAAGTGCTTGTTCGGGAGACGTCGAAATCATAGATATTTCTTATATTTATAGGTATAACTGATCATCATAAATAAGTTTGACAGATGAGCAAGTGCTCTTGCTACTTAGAGGAAATTAAATTATAGCAATTCACTATGACCATTTTTTAAAAGTAAGCTATGAAACATGGTAAGTATATCATATAATCACATTATGATGTACCATGGTATTATATAACAGTTGCATCAAAAATATTTCTTAGCCAGATCTCAGTCTCAGTTAGGAACCTGTTACAAAGTCAGTTCTGGGTGCACTCCATATATTTCAAAAGTTTTTTTTTTCTTTACTCAATTTATATTAACCCTACAGTGCACGCGTCGGGTCTCTCAGGCCCAGGGAAACCTTTTTGGAGGTGAACTTTGGCCATAAATGTGCGCATAGTCCTGCGCGTCTCAGTACCTTCGAATGTGACTTTGATACACGCGTGTTAGTAGTTTTGGGGCAGAGCTGTGCATAACATCGAGTTTGTAGTAGGTTTTGGTCTCCCAGGCCCAACGCGTTCCTTTATGTAAGTATTTTTTGAGAGTTCAAGATAAATATTTTTTTTATCAGGGCTACGAATATTTAGCTATAAATATTAATTTTGCATTACAGAATAATGGATCCATATGAAAAAGAAGTTCAGAGACTTACACGGCTGTTTGAAGAAGTTTCATCCGAAGTGGAAAATTTTTCAGACTCTGATGACTCAGCAGCGGATCCAGAGTTTCAGAACGTAAGTGAACATGAATCCGACAGCGTCCAGGAGATAGAAGAACACTCACCTATTCAACCCAGCGACAGTGGAACAGGAAGGAGCTTGCATTATAAATCAAAAGATGGAACAAAATAGAATAAAATATGCGCCCCTAAAATGTTCGTACTATACAAGAAAATATAATCGTAAAACTTCCTGGAGTAGTCGGTCCTGCCAAAAATGCATCGACTGCGTTAGAAACTTGGCAGCTTTTTTTCAACAATACTATCATTACAGAGTTAGTAAAGTGTACAAATATCTATATCGAGACAATATCTGATCGATATAAAATGAAGTCAGATTCAAGACCGACTGATGTCTCAGAATTGCACGCCCTAATTGGTCTGCTGTATCTAGCTGGCGTTTATCATGCAGGCAGAACCTCAATTTTTGAATTTTGGTCTAAGGATGGTACAGGTATAGAAATCTTCTCCCCTACAATGGCCCTTAGAAGATTCCGTTTTTTGATGAGATGCTTGCGAATGGATGACATCCGGACTAGATAAGGACGTAAAAGGGAAGATAATCTAGCCCCAGTGAGAGAAGTATTTAATGACATAACAACAAACTTTCAACAACACTAACACTACTCTCTTGGGCAGTCTACTACAATTGATGAAATGCTATGGTCTTTTCGAGGAAAATGTCGTTTCAGAATGTATATTCCCAACAAGCCTGCTCGTTATGGACTGAAGGTATTTTCATTGGTGGACTCAAAGTCATTTTATATTTACAATATGGAAGTGTAATGCGGTATACAACCTCCTGGTCCTTTTAGTGTTAGTAACAGTTCTGCTGATGTCGTAAATAGGCTTTGCTCGCCAATATCGATATCCAGGAGGAATGTTACAATGGATAATTGGTTTACTTCCTATGAAGTTGCTCAAAATCTACTAAAAAATCATCAGCTGACAATTGTTGGAACTCTTAGGAAAAATAAAAGACAGATTCCATGTGACTTTTTCATCACGCGACCAGTGAAGACCAGCATGTTTGGATTCACAGAAGACATGACCATAGTATCCTATATACCAAAAAAAAACAAACAGGTTATATTATTATCTACTCTTCATCATGACGACTCAATTGATCAAGAATCTGGAGACGAGAACAAGCCAGAAATTATTACATATTACAACTCCACGAAATGTGGAGTTGATACTGTTGACCAACTCTCAGCAAAATATAATGTTGCCAGAAACACGCGTAGGTGGTAACACGCGTAGGTGGCCTATGGTTATTTTGTATGGGCTCCTCAATGTTGCGGCAATAAATGTTTTAGTTATATTTAGAGCTAATTCCGATGAAAATGATGGAAAAATTCAAAGACGAATATTCTTGAAACAACTAGGTAATCAACTTGTAATGAGTTACTTGAAGAGTAGAGTGAATTCTCAATACCTTTCAAGAGAGATTCGGCAACTTGCCGCAAGGATAAGTGGAACTGAGTTACAGCAATCTGTGGAAATTGCTCAAAACAAACGTGGGATATGTGTCTTCTGTAAAGATCGAAAAACTAGATATACATGCAAGTTTTGCAAAAAATTTATTTGCCTGGAGCATACTACATCTGTTTGTCGCGTGTGCGCGGAAAAGTTTTCGGAATAGTTGCTATACAAGGTGTTTAGTGAGACATTACCAAAAATAGAATACAATTTTTTTTCGCCTTCAATTCGTTTATTTTATGAGAGAATGATGTTATTTCTTTTTCATCCATTACTTTTTATTTATGTTAATAATATTTCAACACTTATCTGAAAATATATATTTTTGTTTTGATAGTACGACTTTTACCTTACTGGGCCTGTGAGACCCAATGCATTCTTCCGTGTAAAATAAAATCACGCGTTCACTGCAGGGTTAAGAGAGCGAATATTTTATAATATTGAACTCAGTATTGTAATATATTGAGCTTTTAGGAATACTGAAATTTAAAAATCGTCCAGAATGCGGATGTTTATTATAACATAACATTGTTTAGCTATCCTTTCAGCAAAATTCAATTTTTGAAGCAAATCGTATTCAATAGAAATACACAATGGGAAATATTGCAATGTAGATAAATGATAACAGTAAAATCTATTTTCTCAATGGCCTTATTAGGTAAAGTCACCTTGTGAAATTTTGTTTACTTATCGTTCTTGAATCATATTCTCTTCGATTTTTTCGCATAATTATCTGTGTTGCCTAAACTCTGATATTTATTCAATTATACATATTTAATCTTTCCAATATCTATAATAGAATTAAAAAGTCAAGTGTTTGTATTAAATATCAGTATTTCAGTAATGAGCATAAGCTCGATATTAAAAAACGATTTTTTCAACATTTAAATGTAAGAGGTCACATAATTCATACCTCATTCTTTAATATAGGTTGACATGCTCAAAATTCATATTTCCTCTCAGTTATAAGATGGAAGTTTGGCATCAAAGTACAAAAGTTTAAAGAAACTTCGATAACTATGATAACCCCTCCGCCTTATGCATGACCTACCACACTAACCGACCATAGAAAATAATCATGGAAATTTTTATTAGAATGAAAGATAAGAATCTTAGTGATTATACCTGTGTTAACCTTAATTCGCACGTCAACTACAACTAACTGTGAAGCCATTCATTATTCCGAGGAAGGATGGAGTTCTTTCAATAGATTAAATGGCATGTGCTGTGTGCAGTTATGACCTACTTCATTTGCGTGGCTTGATTTTCAATTTGAAATGTTTATTTGGTGTGATGCAATTCAACATAAAGCCGATAAGATTATTTTAAGAACAGAATTTCAAAGTACTTGGTATGATTATAAACATTTCCTGAACTAATATTTATATACAACGTAGATGTATTATTAAAATGAAGTGAATGATTTTCCTAATACGTGACCAATTTCAACCTATAATTCTTGGGATCCTAATCAAAGAAATTTAATTATTATGAAGGTATTTTGTGAATCCATGTTTATGTATAAATACAGCAAATTTTTGAGCAATTCCAATATAGGTAAGTCTCAACTCAACTGTTCTTAATTACTTTACAAATTTGTTATTGTTGTCAACCTCAATATTCTGTGAGTGGTTTCCTTGCAATACTGAAATTTCTGTCTTATTTTTATTTTCACAAATGGCCTTCGACTTTTTGTGGTCGCGCCATGTAGAGTGTAGTGTAGACACATTGGCTTATGGTGTACGATAATAGGAGAATATATTTTAGGTTTAAAAAATGAAGCAAAAAATATCCATATGAGCAACTCGACCAATGAAGGTTTAAATATGAATAAAGTATTGATACTAACAAAAATGACTAGATATGAATATGAAAGGGTTAAATTCAAAGAACTAAATGACCAACAGTTTGAGAAAACATTGAGGAATAGGGGGACTAATTTTGAAAAATTGAAGTATCATAATATTCTGCAAAAAACTAGTGTTGAAAAAGTAGCAAGATGTTTAACAGATATGGGTAGTGATGTGAAAATTGTAAATAGGCAAGTTTTAAATTTGTTCTTTCGGAAGAAATCTCGAGTAAATATTATTAAACTTTCATAGATATTCATTCGATAAAAATGCTGTTTCCTGGGCAGATTGTATTGTACCTGCTGGAGGTGATGGCACATTTCTTCTGGCAGCAAGTTTAATAAGAAACAATAAATTACCTGTGATTGGTGTTAATTCTGATCCAAACCGTTCCGAAGGTTTCCTATGTTTGCCAAAAAAGTACTCTTCAAACCCAAGAGAGGCTTTTGAAAGGCTGAAAACGGTAAGAATTCATCTAAGTGATAAAAAAATGTGTGATACTATTTGTTGTAAAATATAATTGAAAGCTATGGTCTATGCAAATAATAGATTATTTTTCATGATACATGTATGCTTCCATAATAATAATAATAATAATAATAATAATATATGTTAGTTACTTATCTACATAGTTTTGAATTTTCATATGTTTTAGAATTGGATATTATCTGTTTGTATGCATCCTACTAATGGGATAATAATTTAATAATACAATGCATCAGTCTTACCTTGTAGGAAAATTAAGATGTACTTCAATTTATAGGGTTCCTTCCAATGGATGTTCAGAAGTAGAATAAGGACTAGAATAATTGGAACTACTAGAATGGTCCCAAAAATGTTACATGATACTCCTTTTTATGATGTAGAGAGAGTAATTGGCAAAGAATGGGAGGGGGTTGATCATATTGGTGATAAAATCCTTCCAGTTCTGGCTCTCAATGAAGTAAGATCAATTATATAATTAGGAAATAGGTGATAGGACTATACCTATAAGCAGGTCTTCTATGTTTATTATTATTAGAAATGAAGATTTTCTCCTTCATCCAGTATTTGGTTTTATAGATATCTTCGCATTTAATACTAAATGGATTAGTACATGAAAGTTATCAACTCTGCCAAAGATCAACATAAGCATGAATAATAAGAAGTTGAATTTACGTTTCTTGAAACATAATTATACTCAATAGGTGTATTAATCAAAATTAATATGAAAGTAAAACCTCACCCCTTCCTTCAGAGTTAAATGGAAACATAGGCTATAGATCTTTTCACTTTAGGTAGTGTACATTGTTGTATATTTAATGATGTTTAAATTGAACAGGCTACTAGAGAGTTGAACTTTGCATTGTTCTAGTTTGTGATGCATATTTCAGTTGCAAGTATGATAAATTCTATAATTTATTAACTCATTAATTCCATTTCAAGCATTAATGAATTATTTTTCTAATGTATTGTAAAACCTAATTTTCTTGTGTTGATATATTCTTCATATTTTTTGCAGAAATAGTAAAAAGTGATTCTATTTTCTTTCAATATGTCTTCAGGTTTTCATTGGTGAAACCCTTTCGGCTAAGGTCTCTCACTTGGAACTGAATTTTGATAATGCAGATCAATACACAAACACGAAGTGCTCAGGGATTTGCATTTGCACAGGCACAGGCTCAACTTCTTGGCATTATAGTATTAATAGAATACCTGTTCAGACAGTAACTGAATTGTTGAAACTGATGGATATGGAGCCAACAGAAGGAAAGAATAGTTTGGCAACTGTCTATGCTGATATGTACAATCAGAACTTGAAATTTGCCCCAGGTAGAGTAGTAGTTCATTCGGAGAGTTTGAAATATTTTGAATATTGTGTGTTGGATTTATTGTGATATATTCACAAATTTACAACTTCGTATATATTTTGAAACACAAAGATTTTGCCACTAAGTTGATTAGAAAGACTTAATAAATTCTCTGACTGTATAAAACAGGCATGTTATCAAAAAAACAAAAATAATATTTAATTTTGTTCATTAACATTATCTTCAGTAAGTTGATTGATTGTTTGATAATTAATTATATAAAAGTTAAGTATATGTAGTCACACGGATTAGTTGAAGTGTGAGGCTCCATGTTTTCAATTGAATGATTAGAGAGATTATTGAAAGCAAAGCTCAAAGAAAGGACAAAACATAGTTTAGCCTACTAATTGAATGAAATCAATAGTGTAACCATGATTCTTTTACGTCGATGGTATTAGATTCAATTAAACTAAGGTGAGTGATCATGTTCAGATACTTACCCTTTCGAAAGGGCTAGTTTTCAACCAGCGAACTCTTACAATGTTTAAGTATTTATTTTTCCATTTCCATCTGCCGATGATTATATATATATATATATATATATATATATATATATATATATATATATAATCTCTTGATAATTATTAGCAATAACAGGCTGGTTGAATCTTAAAAAACTCGATTTTATTAAAAAGTTGACGTTTCACTACTACATTCGTAGTTTTTCAAAACTTTTGAAAAAATTGAAATTTCTTTGACATTTATTGATTTGAAAAAATTTGAATAGACAAAGATTACTTTGTCTTGCTAAAATTTTTTTCCGAATGTGGTTGTTCTTTGTTATTTATTTATTTTATTTATTTGTTTCTGTGGTTTCCCTTGCCATCTAATGATAACAATTTTGAATATTGATATTAGACTGAATAGCACGTAATAAATAACATCCCAAACTTAAGCTGAGAGTTTCAAACATTGTTCTAGATTGTGAGTACCTTTTTAAAAGATTTTGAAATTCTAAATAAAAATTTCATTAAAAACGGCTACTTCCATATAAACGGGCTATACCGATAATGTTGCTCTACTTATTTAATATTTTCCCGCGACTAATTTCTTTATTATTGTTTATTTACTCGTTCTGAGATCTCGCGGATGGCATTAATCGCCTCCGTGGCAGAGTTTGACCAAATCTCCCAAACCGGAGAGTTCAAACAATAGTCCACAAAGGTGTGATTGTCTTCCGTAGCAGAGGTTTTTTATTTGTTGTACTATTTTCATCTCCAAATTTTCAATCCAATGCTTTGCTACGCCGTTCTGATGAGGACCAAAGAGTCCGAAACACGTGTCAACGGCTGCTTCCATATAAACGTTCTATACCGATAATTCTGCTCTACTTTTTTAATATTTTCCTGCGACTAATTTCTTTGTTGTTAGATAAATAGTACCCTATTATTTTTATTTTCGAACATTACGTAGGTAAAGGTTTCTGTGGTTTCCCTTGCCATCTAATGATAACAATTTTGAATATTGATATTAGACTGAATAGCACGTAATAAATAACAAAGAACAACCACATTCGGAAAAAATTTTTAGCAAGACAAAGTAGTCTTTGTCTATTCAAATTTTTTCAAATCAATAAATGTCAAAGAAATTTCAATTCAATTCAAATATATATATATATATATATATATATATATATATATATATATATATATATATATATATATATAATTAATTAATTATTTTGGGGTTGATGTTGTTCTATTATATCCTTTGCTAGATTTGCAAAATATGTTTTTGTGATGTAATGAACTCATCTACTGAACAGTATGGCTAGTATGTATTTGCTAATTGGTCAGTTATTTTTTTAATGGGTAATTGTTCAATTAGACTTGATTTCAAGAATTTTAAAAGTAAAGATTTTTTTTGCTATGCTGGTGTAGGATGTGTTCAGAATAGAAACAACATTTCAAAGATCTTTTACTATCATATTCTGAACATCTTTATTTTCTTATTATTACAGATGATCAAAGAATGGGGTTCAGTGTTAGGGATTTGATATCTGCAGGAGTGTGGCCAGATCCTAAGGGACTGAAGTCTAGAGGTTTTGCTAAAAAGATAGTGGTCAAATCAAACTGTGATGACGCTTATGTAGTTGTAGATGGGGGATTATCATTTGCTTTTAATGATGGTACCCTGGCTGTTTTCGAAATGCATCCTAAAGATAGTTTAAGAACTGTTTCACTAGATTGAGATTTGAGCATATCAAAGAAGACTGCTTTTATTTTTAATTTTAATTGATAAGTATAAAAATTTATCCCAACAAGCAAAAAGTTGTGGAAAAAATACATAACGGATTATCTTGGAATGATTTTAATTATATTATTCATCCCACATTCCTATATTTTAAATCTTCCTAAATGTTTTGTGATTTAATTGATACCAGAATAAAAATATTTTCTGAATACTGATGATTTTTTAGACCTCATAAATGATATCCCATTCAAATATTTATAATAGGTATGTCTTGTTTCAGTACGCATTTGGAGAACGTTTAAGCTTCTTTTTTGCTTTTTTATATTATTTTTATAATGATATAAAAAGGTTTGAAAAAATTTAGCTAGTAACATAATATTATTTCACATCGTTCTCTTTTTGCTTGAATATATTGATTATTAAAGTAATCATAAATGTGTGTTCTTCGATTATTGTCATGTTAGTCCGGGGAAGTAAGTATATAGAGAGGAAAAATTAAAAAGTAGGGGTCATAATTTTTTTTAAGTAAGTACACTGACCCCTCATCGCTTTCCTAAATTTCTGACCAAATCCCGTGAAAGCTCGAAACAGCTTGCAAGCACATTTTAAAGCACTAAAATTCGATGATTTTTTGCTTATAACTTTTTCTGATGTACTCGCACAAAAAATCGTAGAGATCAAATTCACAGTAAATTTTATGCCCTACACGATGACGTAAGTCGACTTTTGAAATGAAAATTTTTTCGACTCAAAATTTTCCAAAAAATGAAAATTGTTTCGAAAGGTCGTGTTTTAACCGGCAACCATACTGAAAATAACCATATCGAGATCAAAATATAGGGAAACATAGATGGTGTGCTATAAAAAATTTACGTATTTTCAGATTTGGAAAATTCAAAATGGCGGCCGCAAAAATCGAATATATATGCTTTTTTTTCAATCACGCTTCCTCTTGAAAACATTAACGATATCGAAACGCGGTTGGTTGCAATCGATAGGGGAAAAGTTGTAGTTTTAGGCATAAAATAAAAAAAAATTTATATTATTTATATATTAAAAATTAAAAATGCGCGTGTATTAGTGAAGACCCGTTGGGGTGCTCAGCGACAATGGTCTCCCCACCACTACGCCGAGCAGCTGCCGCGTTCATATTCGGGCGTACGCGGCAAGACTACTGATTTATTTTTGATGCAGCCAGTGACCCAACGTTCTTTTAAATCTGTATTTAATCACCACACAGGTGAAACGATCTAATGCAACAATAAGAATTAGAAAATTTTTAATAGTATGGTCACAGTACGAAGCGAACTTTGAGCTTCTATATCTCGGCTTCTGATTATTGTATTTAAACAATTTTTTTTTTGAAATACGCGTTTTTTAACGGCAAATACATTTCGAGTATGAGTATAATGATTGACTTTATTTTTCAATGCAAAAATGTGGAAAAACTCAACAAACAAAATTTTTTTTTATAAATTTTTGAAAAAAGTTATGTAAAAAAATTTATAAAATTTTTTTTATTTTATCCTAAAACTACAACTTTTCCCCTATCGATTGCAACCAACCGCGTTTCGATATCGTTAATGTTTTCAAGAGGAAGCGTGATTGAAAAAAAAGCATTTATTTAGTATTTAGTAGTATTTATTAATCACCATATATATTCGATTTTTGCGGCCGCCATTTTGAATTTTCCAAATCTGAAAATACGTAAATTTTTTATAGCACACCATCTATGTTTCCCTATGTTTTGATCTCGATATGGTTATTTTCAGTATGGTTGCCGGTTAAAACACGACCTTTCGAAACAATTTTCATATTTTGGAAAAAAAAAGTCGAAAAAATTTCAAAAGTCGACTTACGTCATCGTGTAGGGCATAAAATTTACTGTGAATTTGATCTCTACGATTTTTTTGTGCGAGTACATCAGAAAAAGTTATAAGCAAAAAATCATCGAATTTTAGTGCTTTCAAATGTGCTTGCAAGCTGTGTTTCGAGCTTTCACGGGATTTGGTCAGAAATTTAGGAAAGCGATGAGGGGTCAGTGCACTTACTTAAAAAAAATTATGACCCCTACTGTTTTTATTTTTCTCGTTGATAGATTTTTTGATCTTACTTCCCCGGACTATGTCTCTCAGTTCTATTTGAAGGTTGAGTGATTGCTTCTGGCTCGCTAAAAGTTTTGATACCAGAGCATCATGAGCGAAATGATCACTTCTTAATTGCATAGCTAACTAGAAATACCTGCAATAATTGATTCCAGAAATAGAAAACTGAAAATATACTGAAGTCGAAGTATGAATCATTTTAATGCCTCTGCAGGGTAGTGGCAGACAAACAGTTTTTTACATTTTCTGAATTCTTCAACAGTTTATACATAAAAAATTACGCATATGCATTAGGGTGCATCTGCAATATACCTACAAATATTTTTTCTCAAAAGATATCAGTTTTATTAATTTAGCCTTGAAAACAAGTTTTTTTTCATATGCGAAACAAAAACATTTTGAATTTTTCGACCCTTGCTACTTATAGTGCTGAAGCTTTTATATAATTTGCGGATGAAGTACAATATTTAAATTTATAAATTTAGTTTTTCAAACAATTTGAAGATTTTTGCGGTGCATTTTGAAATATTTTCTTCTCCCTTTGTGTAGGATGATGAAAATATTCCATTTTTTTCTTCAGATAAAACTTCTTGAGCTACAAAAACTCCAAATTTCTTACAATATTTATAGCTCAGTTTGGCAGTATCCAGGTACCAAATACTCGATGACTCCCTGACTTTTCTCCCGTGGGCAGTAATTCCCTACTGCTAAATTGGTAAGGCGCATGTCCGCTTCCTACCACTCGTCCGCCCTGACGTAACAAATGATGGGGTGCGTAAAGGGGATGTATAGGGATACAGTTAACATATATATATATATATATATATATATATATATATATATATATATATATATATATATATATATATATTATATTATATAATCAAGGTGATATTTTATAGAAAATACACCCTTACCGTAAAATCGTTTTTAGCTAAAAGTATAACATAAAGATAATATATTTCTGGTATTCTGGACTTCCATTGTCTATAAAAATATATCTGAAACAAAAATAAAAGAAAAGAAAATTTGATTAGTAAATGGCAAGAAAAGAAAAGAAAATAGCTGAAAAATTAAATTCAATGAATTAGTAGTATCTGAAAAAAGAATTGAAATGAGATTAGTAAATAATAAGTTGGAAAATGATGAAAAAATAAAATACTACAATTAATATACACGACGTTTCGGTTAGTTGGGTATCTCTAACCGTTCTCAAGTGTAAACTGATTATCAGAGTTTGGATTGATCTTTATATACTCCCTTGATCAGTCGTGCCGTGTTGGGCGTCTCTCCCATTGGGCGAGGGGAGGAGCTTGAGACCACTGATACGCGCCAGGATTGGTCGCCACGCGTTTGCCACTTCAACACTGGGTTTACTGAAAACTTCATGGTTCTGTTGGATGAAAGCAGCTTCCTTGAATTTTCGTTTTCGCCAGTTCTGTTCCCGGTGGATAATCCTAGCATCGTTCCACTTAATGTTGTGATGTTTTGTCCATGCGTGATTCGCAATGCCCGATCTCGACTTTTCGGCTCTTCGTCGTGTGTGTATTTGATGTTCTCCGATCCTAACATTAAGAGGTCTCTTCGTTTCACCGATGTATGAATCTCCACATTCACAGGGCACAAGGTATACGCAATTCTTGTTGTCCGGGGGTCCATCTTGTTTAGTTTTGGTCAGCCTGCTTCTTAAGGTGTTGTCCGACTTGAACGCTGTTTTGATGTTGTACTGCTGAGCAATTCGCCTTATCTTCTCGGATATTCCCTTCACATAAGGTATGGTTATCATCTGGCAATTAGGGTTCTCTTCTCGTGTGGTTCTGTTCTGTTGACATTCCGCGATAGTCCTTGTTATTATCTTCTTGTTGTAACCACTTTGTATCAGGTCCCTTTCGATGTTAGATATTTCCTGTTCCATGAGTCGGGGATCGCTGCAAATTGTTGTCGCTCTCCTGAACAGTGTCCTGATTATTCCTTTCTTCGTGCTCATTGAGTGATTCGAAGCGGAGTTGAGGTATTGGCCTGTGTGTGTGGGTTTTCTGTAGACTGACGTACTGATGTGATTATTGTTATGTTTAACCAGAACATCTAGAAAGGGTAGGCTGGAATCCTTTTCTTTCTCCATCGTGAATTTGATGGTGGTGCGAAAGCTGTTTATATGGTTCAAAAACTCGTCCAATTCGGCAGCGGTCCCTTTCCAAATGATGAAAGTATCGTCCACATATCTTAGCCACATCAAATACACACACGAAGAGCCGAAACATCGAAATCGGGAATTGCTGATCACGCATGGACAAAACATCACAACATTAAGTGGAACGATCCTAGGATTATCCACCGGGAACAGAACTGGCGAAAACGAAAATTCAAGGAAGCTGCTTTCATCCAACAGAACCATGAAGTTTTCAGTAAACCCAGTGTTGAAGTGGCAAACGCGTGGCGACCAATCCTGGCGCGTATCAGTGGTCTCAAGCTCCTCCCCTCGCCCAATGGGAGAGACGCCCAACACGGCACGACTGATCAAGGGAGTATATAAAGATCAATCCAAACTCTGATAATCAGTTTACACTTGAGAACGGTTAGAGATACCCAACTAACCGAAACGTCGTGTATATTAATTGTAGTATTTTATTTTTTCATCATTTTCCAACTTATTATTTACTAATCTCATTTCAATTCTTTTTTCAGATACTACTAATTCATTGAATTTAATTTTTCAGCTATTTTCTTTTCTTTTCTTGCCATTTACTAATCAAATTTTCTTTTCTTTTATTTTTGTTTCAGATATATTTTTATAGACAATGGAAGTCCAGAATACCAGAAATACAGAAGAAACATTGTCGAAACCATTCAAACTAATAAAGATAATACAATAAAACCATAATAGTAGGACATTATCTAATTTTATTATAATCTTTGTGCTACCAAAATAGCATACATCAATTTAAAGGTTTTTTTCAGGAGTCCCGTAACAGAATAATTTAGTTTACCATTCCAATTCCATAGTAACAACATCAAAATTGTCTTTTTTAATATAAAACCTATGAATCTATAACAAGATTTGTGAATATGTACAACATGATTATAGTTAATAATTTATCTCAAATATCTTAAATTTATAAAGCGAAATCTTATAGATATTCTCTAAAATGGTTTAATTTATAACTATATTACAGTTAAAGCTTCAACAGCAAGATATTCCACATTGTTCAATGAAAGTGGCAGTTCTATACTTGATATAATATCTAACATAATAAAAATAAGTTTTTCATAAAGAAATATTTATTCTAACACATCGAGACAAAGCTTTACATATGCAATTTTAATTTTCGATAATATTTTTATTTGGTAATATCAACCTAACCATCCATAGCAATTGCATTTGTACTGACATAGACCACTTTCATTCCAAATGAGGAAAAAACTATTTTTTAGAATAAGAATACTTAATATTGTTACAAAACGAATTTTTCAATGAAATTATATCAGCATTAGGTGTATATTCTGAAGATTGAATACAAATATTTAAATGTTAGGAGAATATTTTAAATATAACCGTATTATACTGCCCAGGTTATATATTCCTAATACCTTTCCTATTGTAATTTACTCATAGTAATATCTGTAGTTTTCGATGAGAGTCAAAATAAATTACAGGTGAGGTTTAATTAGTTACCTACTAAGAAAAATTCATTATTTTATATGAATGATAGTAATATCTTTATTCGAAGAATAAAAAATCGACATGAGTTGTTTTCCCAAGTATTTAGATTGAAATTATGAAATTTATGAAAAAAAAAGACTATACGAGTTTTTGTTAAATAGGTATACATTGCATAGGAAAAAGAAAACCTAGAATTCATTATTTATGTATTATAGTATACAGTAATTTTTCTATTTTCAGAAATTGATATCACTATGAATGAAATAAATAAATTTTATCGAATTTCCACTTAAAATTCATTACTCAATTGAAAACGTTTTATTTTGATTTCATCACCAATTAATTATATATGTAGAACTTAATTTTGGAGATTCATGAAAAATTATGTAATTTCTCAAAAATTACAGAAGCTTCATCGTGTTTAATAAAAAAATGAAGTTTACCTAAGTGAAAATATAATGATATTAATTTTTCATAACATTCATAATAGATGCGAATTTTTCCAAAGAGTTACTTTGTTCGAACTTTCCACCAAGCATGTAGGCAACGCTGATACCAGTGCTCAGATTTTTTCCATTATTTTCAGGGACCGGATCGGCATATAATATTATTGAAAATGAATAATTATTTGCACTAAACAGGCGCAGCGTGGAAAATAAGTTGAGAAATTCATTAGAGAAATTGATGATTTATCATATCTATATATATATAAAATACAAACCGAAAAATTGAATCCAGTCTACAGCACAAACCATATTTTTTAAATTTCTGAAATTTGGTGGGAAGTTAAGTCTGATCATGTAGATTCCCACTAAGACGGGGTTTTTAAAATTCCGCCGTTAAGGGGTTGAAAAAGGGTAAAACGTGTTTTTTGATGTTTCTCGCAAAATAATGGACTTAGCGATCCCGTTCTTCCACTAAAATGTTAAGTGAAATGAACTCTAGAAAGTAGTTTCTCAGTTTTTTGAAATTCCATCATTTAGGGGTGCAAAAGGGGTAAGTCTGTTTTTTTATATTGGCTATTTCCGGCAAAATAATCTACTTAGCGATTCCGTTCTTCCACTACAATGTTCCTTATAATTTTCTTAAAAAACCATTTTCTGCATTTTTTGATGTTGTATCATTTAGGGGTTGAAAGAGGGTGAAATGTGTTTTTCGTATATTGGCTATTTTTGGCTGATTCTCGCAAAATAATGGACTCAGCGATCCCGCTCTTTCACGAAAATGTTAAGTAAAATTAACTCTAGAAAGTAGTTTCTCAGTTTTTTGAAATTCCATCATTTAGGGGTGCAAAAGGGGTAAGTCTGTTTTTTTTATATTGGCTATTTCCGGCAAAATAATCGACGTAGCGATTCCGTTCTTTCACTACAATGTTCCTTATAATTTTCTTAAAAAACCATTTTTTGCATTTTTTGATGTTGTATCGTTTAGGGGTTGACAGAGAGTGAAATGTGTTTTTCGTATATTGGCTATTTTTGGCTGATTCTCGCAAAATAATGGACTTAGCGATCCTGCTCTTTCACGAAAATGTTAAGTAAAATTAACTCTAGAAAGTAGTTTCTCAGTTTTTTGAAATTCCATCATTTAGGGGTGCAAAAGGGGTAAGTCTGTTTTTTTTATATTGGCTTTTTCCGGCAAAATAATCGACTTAGTGATTTCATTCGGCCACTAAAATGTTCCTTATAATTATCTTGAAAAACCATTTTCTCCATTTTTTAAAATTCGATCATTCAGAGGTTGAACGGGGGTGGAATAAATTCATACGTATACATATATGGATACGCGGGCGAAGCCGCGACGAGTCCCGCTAGTCAACCATACAACAGAGTCAGTTACATTAGACTTGACGACATGGAATTCCCATTCATCTGTCAAGGGATGATGTTAGAAAATTCGATATCGGCGCCATACACGATGGAAACACGACAGGCTGTTTCATTCTTCAACTAGCTCTTCATACAAGCTTCGCCTGTTTAGTGCAAATAAATATTAAATTTCAATATATATACACATTATTTTGGTCGTACAGTATATTTCACTTAAAGCCGATTTAATATGAAATTCAGTCAATTATATTCGATTAGATTTATTTTCAAAGCAAATAGCCTAAAGAATATTGAAATGAGCATAAAAGTTGGTCAAATACAGTACCTATTCGAAAGAAATAGTTTCAAATTTAATTTGAACTTCATTTAGATTAGGAGAACTTCCCCTTTTTTTTATACATTATATCTGGAATGTCAAAACATATGTATTACATTATGTTATGGTTTATTTTTGTGAGGATTTAGACCAGCCATACTCAAACTTTTTTTTCTTGGGCCACTTTCAGATTTTAGTTGTGTCGTGCGGGCCGCTACCTACATAAATCACATGCCGTTATTTAGGTGTTGGTGAAAAACCTATTACGTTCAATTGTTTTTTTATTATATTGGGAACATTTTAATCTCATCGAAATGATAATCCGTAAGTCGGTTTCTATATACGTTCTTTGCATATTTCATTTTGGAATAAGATGATTCACAAAGATATGTCGATGCAAAACAACGTAAGCAGAATTGGATCACATTTTTTCACAGTCCAAAATTCAGCGTACCTACCTACTCCATCATCTCTCGGGCATAGCCCAGTTGCGCCAACAGGTACAACAGGTACAAGAAATCGTATAACCCAATTGCGCCCGCAACCGACCAGCCCCTAAAATCACCATGACCCACTTGCGCCGATTGTCTCTACGGGAGACCTATTAGAGATTATAGCGCTAGTTAAGAGGATGGGAAGGGTGCCCGATAGGAAATGGGGTTTTGGGAATGCCGGTTTAACTTTTCAACTAAAATACTTCAAATAATCATTGACAAAGTATACAAGACATTTATTCAAAGTGCACAAGACATTTATTGATATACAAATTTTATTATAATGATAAGACGCAATTTTTACAAAATCCAACCTTTCAATTTGTCCTTGTTTAAATAAATTTAATTTTTCGATTCCAATTCTGTCTTTATACGATTTATTTGTAATTTTAATTGGTAAATGAATACTATTAATTTTAATTCAAGTTTTAGTTTGAAATTCCTTCAATATTTGAACAAATTAAAAAATATCCGGATGAGGTGCATGAAAACTTTTAGTTAAATCAGAATGAAAGAATTCACAGCAATTTGTTGTTCTGTAACTACTAGCTTCAGCACAAGCCCAAATTTTAGGAGGAAATTTAGAATCCTCGTCTATATAATTATCAACAAAATAATCGAAATAATTTCTCAATCTTGCGTCATTCGTCAACATTTGATCAAAATCAAAGGCAAAACAGACTCCCACCGCTTCTGGCTCTAAAAATGTCAAGCCAAGTGTCCAATGTAAAATACTTCCAATAAGTGAATCATTGTTTTTGTATTCGGACATCAACCCTAAACTTTGGATTTTTTTAATCCAAGCTTGACTTAGATGAAATCTGCATCCTATAATTTTTGTTTCTGACCACATTAATCTTATGGATAAATGAATAGACTTTTCAAAATCCGATGCAACTTCAGCAGGTTCAAATGGATATCCTAGTTTTACGCATTCTTGGCTAACGATTTCAAAACATTTTAAATATGACTTGTGCGACTTATTTGGCAATAAACAAAAAAAAAGAGGAACATAATGGCCGTTTTGCATACCGTGTATAGTAAACAATTGTAAAAAAAATTTTGGGGCATATTTAAAATTGCCATGTACATATATTGTTTTACACTGAACTTTAAATTAGTAACACAAGAAAAAATTACAATGTTTGATTCAAAATCATTCGTTAGGTAGTAGAAAATTTTCTTCCTCTTTGAACGTCTCAATCGACATATCGTTCAGTTTGTAGCTCAGCAATATTTTTCGGTAATTTTGGCAGTTCTTTTCTTCTAGTTTCATACAAACGTCTGCGTATGTGGTGTATGTCCTTGGTTGTGAACTTGTCTAGTGTTAGGGGTGACTGAAGCAATTCTGCTGAGTCTATAGATTAGGCTTATTGTTACCATCGGCGCAACTGGGTTATCATAAATTCCCGACCCTTTTGAGACCCGGATTAGACCAGGTAGAATAGGCGCAATGGGGTTATCCCCCATCTCTCTCGTCTCTTTAAAAGTAACTTTGTATCATTCTTCATTTCAATGAACTCGTCAAACAAGTCTGCATAATTACAATCCAAAACTGAAGCCAATTGTGAAATACTTATCGGCTCTAGGTACCACAATTTTTCTACGAGCAATAGCAAATTTTTAATTTTACTCAAATCTCCCATTAAATTCGTCTGATAGTGCAGATATATAATTTGAAATTAGCAAACAGTTTTCTTCGAAAATATCAATACAGTCCTGTGTAACACTTGTAAGTGTTCGAAAATTTTGAGGTACTTTGTTTTGAATTTGTTCGTAATAAATACTTAGTTTTTCTATGAAAACAAATATTATATTTGCTATTTGTGAAATTATTTTGTTTTCCCCTTGAAAGCTTCGATTAAGTCGGTGAGTTTCTCAGTTATGTCGCATAGAAAAGCTAACAAATGGTGGTGTTGTTATTTTGCAGTTCAGGATAATTTTTATCATTTTGTTGTAAAAACAGCATTATTTCTTGACGTAAAGAAAAAAACTGCGCCTATTATTTCCTCGGAAATTTCAATAGTTAATAGGTTAATAGAATTTCGAGTTAAAACGGGTGGGCCACTTTCAAAATCCTGGCGGGCCGCAGTTTGAGTATCGCTGATTTAGACTGTTAGACGTATAGATTGGAGCTAAGACTTCTCTGTAATTAAAATTAGTAGTTTTTGAAAAATTGTTTTCGATTCGAAAATATCGAATTGTTGAATTCTAGTTTAACTAACCAGATAATTTTAAAAGGGTCGGATAGAAGAGCTCTGTCTGAAATTTTTTCGTTGCCCCAGTTTCGTTTAATCTTGCATAAACCACGTACATTTCATTGGATCCACGAGGCACTCTGATCTTGAATTAAAAATGAAGTTAGCGCCGTTCTGAAATTTTCATCAGTAAGCTTCGTTTCTATAGATTACTTTTTGATTATTTCAATTAATATAACGTTTATTCTAGTACTTTCTAAAAAAATAAATCGGCAACAAATGTTTACTGTTCCTAATTGTCGCCGGTTTCCATTTTGAGCGGTAAACTTCAAAAGAAAATAGGAAACATGTGTAAACAAATCCGTGTTGCTATCGCAGTGGAAACATATCGAGAACGCAACTAGTAAACATTCTTGTCGCAGATTTTCAGTGTGTAGTGAAGTACGAAAACGAATGAATATATAGCTACGTTTCCACCGAAGGAACATTTTCGTTGTTGTTGCTGCTTTCCGTAAATGTTCCAAAATGTTCCTTGAAATTTCTTTATGTTTCAGCAACAAATGTTGACTGTTTCTACTAGTCAATATGCAACTATTGACAATTTTAGTTGCTTCAGTGGAAACAAGAAATTTACGTAGGGGAGACCGGGTACAAAAGTAACATTTTTGTACTTTCGCCTTGGTTTATCGTTAGGTGTTATTATTTCGGTGAAATTGATATATAGTACATTAAAAAGGTATATTTTACTAAAAAAAAATACTTAATGGCTGAAATTTTTTGAGGGAGTGTTCGGGGGCATGTCGTGAGTCTAAAACTGAGTTTTCGTATTAGAGGGGGGGGGGGAAGATACAACCCCTGGTCTATATGGAAGTGAGTTCATTTTAATTCTATATCTCCGTTGCTGTTGCCCGTACAGTCAAGTCCAAGAGATCATATTTGTAGGAAATTAAATTATCTATCCAATGATAATAAAATCGAGGTCATAGGTCAATTAGGTCAATTACAATTGCCGGTCAAAGGTCAAAAGTGAAGGGTAGCTTTTCATTTTTCGCGAATACCGTGAAACCGGTAAGTTTTTGTGCATAATGCTTCGATACCATTTCAAAGTACTTGAAGTTACCTACAAAATGAGCTCTCGAACACCCTTCTACGATGAAGAGTTTTCCATCACTCCAACGATGAAGTTGACCGCGCGCGCCAATGTTGACGGCGCGAGCCGCGTGTCGTAGTCTCATTGCTCGTACATTGCACTCTCTACGTGCAGTTAATAATTAATTATCGTTGAATTTTTTCCTGATTAGAATTAATAATATGGTTGAAGGTGGACTTGTTTTTTTTTCAAGGGAAAACGGGAAATCCATCATGGACAAACGACAAGGTCTGCCCTTGCCGAATAGTGTGGGACTCCTACTCACTAAAACCCTATAAAAACCTCAACTTTTGAATGTTCAGTGCTCTGTCATGTATGTGTGTGTATTGCCGTGTACTGTTTGATGATTTGAAGTGTCTGAAATTAATTTCCTGCACCTGCAAAACTAGTTGTGGAAAGGCCTGTGGATGTCGAAAAGCTGGGCTGAAATGTTCTCCGATTAGTGGGACTTGTAGCGGTACCGCGTGCAACAACATAGCCCAATATTCTTCCCTGCAAGAAGATGACGATTTTCTCAACGACGACAGGAACTCGCCATCCATTCCTGAAGAAGACGTTCGTGGTGACACATTCGAAAAGGATGATGAATACGAAGATGGCGAAAAAAGTCCATCCAAAAGAGCCAAATTCACATGAAACTCGCCAGCAGGAAAACTTCGATGTAAATTAATGATCGAGACACTTCAAATCATCAAACAGTACACGGCAATACACACACATACATGACAGAGCACTGAACATTCAAAAGTTGGGGTTTTTATAGGGTTTTAGTGAGTAGGAGTCCCTAACTATTCGGCAAGGGCAGACCTTATCGTTTGTCCATGATGGATTTCCCGTTTTCCCTTGAAAAAAAAAACAAGTCCACCTTCAACCATATTATTAATTCTAATTAGGAAAAAATTCAACGATAATTATTAACTGCACGTAGAGAGTGCAATGTACGAGCAATGAGAGTACGACACGCGGCTCGCACGGTCAACTTGATCGTTGGAGTGATGGAAAACTCTTCATCGTAGAAGGGTGTTCGATAGCTCATTTTGTAGGTAACTTCAAGTACTTTGAAATGGTATCCAAGCATTATGCGAAAAAACTTACCGGTTTCACGGTATTCGCGAAAAATGAAAAACTACCCTTCACTTTTGACCTTTGACCGGCAATTGTAAATGACCTAATTGACTTATGACCTCGATTTTATTATCATTGGATAGATAATTCAATTTCCTACAAATATGATCTCTTGGATTTGACTGTACGGGCAACAGCAACGGAGATATAGAATTAAAACGAACTCACTTCCATATAGACCGGGGGTTGTATCTTCCCCCACCACCTCGAATACGAAAACTCAGTTTTAGACTCAGGACATGCCCCCGAACACCCCCTCAAAATTTCAGCCATTAAGTATTTTTTTTTAGTAAATGCCATTTTTGTGTCTCTATTTACTGTACTAATAGCCATACATCAATTCCGTTTATGTTCTATACACTATCATCTTAAATTACCTTATTATTGTGTATTTTGCATGATTCACAGAAACTCTAAAAAAATTGTCATTTGTTACTTTCGACCACGTCGGCGGGCCGAAAGTAACACGTTGTGGTTCGAAAGTAACAGGGCAAAGGGGTTTGTAATGAATATGATATGAAATATTTAAGCAAACAAATATTTATTGGAAAATTCATTGTCAGTTTTCTCTATTCAGACTCGCAATTATGGCACACATAATTCATTGACGCATTCAGTACCTATGAGACCACATTTTGCATTCGAAACAATGTAAACTTTGCTCATTCAGTCGACTATTATTGCTAACATTTTCTAAACAAACGAGGTAGAAGCAATCTTCGTTGCCTAATTTATTTTCCTTGTCTACAACTGCGCCAGTATTTCTAGCTCAAATTTTTTTATGTATCTATGCAATGTAACATGACAGACATTCTAATTTTTTCACCATCATTAAAATGCTCTTCAGCCGCTTTTCGATAGACTTCCATGTTAGTTGTTATTAATATATATAATAATATATAAGTAACATGTTACTTATGTACCCATAGGGCTGCGTTACTTTTGTACCCTACAGCATTTTTGTTAGAACATGAAAGATAACCTTGAAACGGAACATGCTAGACAAAAACAAATTTGAGCACTGTAAAATCAATCTAATCGAATATCAATATGCAAATATTCAGATTAATATCATCCCTTTGATACTACATAAACATTAAATAAGTAAACGTCAAAAAATTTACTTTTGATTTGTGAAATCACGTAGCGTCCACTCACACGATCTAACAGTGCGTGGCGCGAGCGGGGATTGAATGCAACTGAAGGTGGCGCCACTGGCTATCACCTGACAGCAGCTAAGTGGTGTTTTGACCATTCTTTAAACCTGCAGAGCATTTGTTACTTTCGACCCGCCGTTACTTTTGTACCCGGTCTCCCCTATGTTGCTATAAGTTTCTACTTTTGGCAACAAGGAGAAACATTCAGCAACAAAATTTTCCTCAATGTTCCTTCGATGGAACTGTAGGCATATCAAAATTTTTCGAAATGGAGCCTGTGATGATAATTCTCAGTGCATGAATATTATTTCGGGTTTTGTTATTGTAACCTTTTTCTTTGTGCTAAGATAACAAAAATTTGAGTCGCGCAGTGATCTGAATGTGTAACGATTTTACATTTTCTTCTTACTGTCAATGAATTTTGATTGAACTAGAATAGGGTCTTGGTTGGGTACCTTAGTATCCGGCTAAAATTTTGGCTGGCTTCATATTCATTTAATTCATAAAACAGTCCCTTCCTAAAATTTTGCGAAATTCAAGAATATATTTATACAAATATTGAATTTATTTTGCCACTGTTTAACTAATTCTTAATACCGCTCCAAGGCAAGAACATTACTGAATGCCGCAAATACTAATTTATAATATTAATAAAATTATAAACAGAAATAGAATAAAGTATAAACTTTAAAATAAAAAACACTTGGCTTATGTTTCACTATATACAAATATTTAGATACTGTATTTAGCAGTAACGAATAGTCGAGATGTTTCGAGTTATGAACAATTAGATTATTAGCCACCAATAACGGTCACAATGAAAGTCTTATCGATAAGCTCATTGGGAAAAAACGAATAAAGTATATGTTGCATTCAGTATACCCCACGCAAACTATTAATGAAGAACAAAAATACTTCCCAATAAATTATGTGCCGAATTAAAGTAGCAAAATTTGTAACAGATCATCGAAAAATAACGTTAAAACAATTTGTACAAATGAAAGTAACTTGAAGTCATTCTTGGTCAATAATAAACAAAAATCTAACATCGGAGAAAATAGTGGTGTTTACAAAATATTTTGCGACGAATGTCCTGCTTTCTATATTGGACAAACAGGAAGGAATATAAGCATTCGTGTTGAAGAACATAAAAAGTCAATTTTACAAAATAAAAATACCACTGGCTTCTCTGAACATTGTATAAAATTCAATCATTTCCTGGATTTCAACAAAACCCAATTGTTACATTCAGGTAACAAAGGAAAGCGCCTTAACCTTCTTGAAATTCCCGAAATAAGTTCCGCCCATAATAGTCAATTACCCCTTGTAAACGAACAAATTGTTTTTCAGGTATCACCTTTGCTTTTGTCTGTTTTATAAAATCAGATGTAATACTCTCTTGTAGTCAGTCTTGATAATGAGTTCATAACTCGAAACATGTCGACTATTCGTTACTGCTAAATATAGTATCTAAATATGTTTATATAGTGAAACATAAGCCTAGTGTTTTTTATTTTGAAGTTTGTACTTTATTCTATATGATGTTTCACCAAGTGGAAAAGAAACGAATTTTTATATGATTTGAAAGTTTTTCAAATTTCGAACTAAGTACTTAGATAATTATAATTAATAAAAGATTTCTTTGCATATAAAAATATTCACAACTGACAATTGTCGTGATTATGTGAACGAAATACTAATTTTTGAGCAGATTAAAAATAGTTTACAGTTTCGAATCAACAACCAAGATAAAATTTTTAATAGTTTGTATAATTACCGAACGTTAAGTTATATGAGAGAAAATAATTGAATATTTGAGAAAATCTTTAGGAGCACTTTAACTCCACTTATTATATCCATCAAATAAAATGCTAATAAAGCTCTTCGAACCTCCATTTATCATCAACAATATTGTTTTAGCAAAAGTTTTCTAATGATAAGAGGTTGATGAATTAACAGAGGGGAGTATTTTAAGGAAATTCAAATACTGAATTCGGCAAATATTAATTAATAATATTAATAACATTATAAACGATAGTATCCAGATAATAACGTTTATAAAATCTGTTCAGAGTCTTTTGCCTAAATCCTCTTGATATATACGAAGAAACAAAATTTTTGAATAATAAATTTTTTTTTTGAGAAATTCTTGGGAGCACTTTCACCTCACTAATCACATAATACACCCATGAAATAAAATAAAAATAAAGGAATAAAGCTCTTCGAACCCCCATTTATCATTCACAATGTTTTTACACGAAAAGTTCTCTAAGAGGCTGATGAATTAACAGAGAGGATTATTTCAAGAAAATCCTTCTGGGGAAAATTTGATTTCCGTAAGAACAACATCAATTTCAAGCGATCCGAGAATATTATTTTGTTGGACGGAAATTTCCAACCCTAGACAGGAAGTGCTACACTGTTTTTGGTACCAGTTTTTAAATTAGCTTTTTTTCAATCATTCCATTTCAACTCTTTCATAAACTTGTGCAGGATGCTTAAAAAGTATATCGACATGTTTCCAGGAATTCAATGATCTGAGGAAAGTCTTATCTTAGCTACAATTCATATTCTACAAAAAAATTTTGAAGTTTAAAACCACGAAATGATTTTATTGAACTGAGTAATGATACGAATCAGAATATATATAGGTATATATATATATATATATATATATATATATATATATATATATATATATATATATATATATATATATATATATATATATATATATATATATATATATATATATATATATATATATATATATATATATATATATATATATATATATATAGATATAACTTTTTGATAATTATTAGCAATAACAGGCTTGGTGAATCCCCAAAAACTCGATTTTATTAAAAAGTTGACGTTTCGCAACGACATTCGTGGCTTTATCAAAACTTTTGAAAAATTGAAATATCTTTTACATTTATTGATTTTAAAAATTTTTTTTGAAAAAATATAAATATAATATTGATTTGAAAATTTTTCCAAATCAATAAATGTCAAAGAAATTTCAATTTTTCAAATGTTTTGAAAAAGCCACGAATGTCGTGGCGAAACGTCAACTTTTCAATAAAATCTAGTTTTTTGAGATTCACCAAGCCTGTTATTGCTAATAATTATCAAAAAGTTAAAAATAGTTCACAGGCAACAACAATTCATATATATATATATATATATATATATATATATATATATACACCCGATATATAAGGACCCGAGAAACGTTGTCCAGCATGAACGTACAAACTTGAATAATAGCAAACAAAGATCTCAATTAAAACAAAATTTTGGGATTATATGTCCTTATACAAGAAAAATTTGAAAAAAAATTTAGACAAAAAATAAAACTTAAATTTCCTAGTAGGTACTCGATTGCAGCACCACATAACGGTTTCAATTGAATATCTTATTCATCCAGAGATCCGCCAACAACGTCTTGAGGATCCACTCGAGGATTTAATTATGAATCGGCCCAGCCGTTCAGGAGGAGTTCAGTGACACACACGTACAGAAGAATGTACGTGTAAATACATAAGTATATATATATATATATATATATATTCATATATATATATATATATATATTTATATATATATATATATATATATATTATATATATATATAAAATATATATATAATATATATAAATATATATATATATATATATAAATATATATATATATATATATATATATATTATATATATATGTATATATATATATATATATATATATATATAATATATATATATATATATATATATATATATATATATATATATATATATATATATATATATATATATATATATATATAATATATATATATATATATATATAATATATTATATATATATATATATATATATATTATATATATATATATTATATATCAAGGGCGCACCCAGGATTGAGTTTCGGGGGGGGCTGAATCAAAATTAACCTTATTAAATTTAAATAGAAAACGCACATCCCGTATCCGGTAAATCATAATAGGTCTTATGGTTAACTGATGGTGCCCGGTAGGCAAATTTTATAGTCTTAGATGAGCTCTTTTCACAATTATTTTCTTGGTAATCTCAATTCTTTGGTTACTAGCAATAAATCTCGGGGGGCTGCAGCCCCATGGCTCCCCCCCTGGTGCGCCACTGATATATATATATATATATATATATATTTATATATATATATATATATTTATATATATATATATATATATATATATATATATATATATATATATATATATATATATATATATATATATATATAGGTATATATTTATACAAATAAATAAAATTATATAACGTAGCAATCTTAAGCATCCTGCATATAGTACTTAATAGTTAATATATACATATAGATACATAGTTTCGAAAATGAGTTACGTGATTTTCATTTAAATATATTTCAGAGAAAACCATATCTCTCTTAGTGATGTATTTCATAAAAATAATAATCGAGTAAGTTGCATTTATATATATATATATATATATATATATATATATATATATATATATATATATACTACCTATAGATTTCTTCTTTGGGCGCATAATAATCGAGTAAGTTGCATTTATATATATATATATATATATATATATATATATATATATATATATATATATATATATATACTACCTATAGATTTCTTCTTTGGGCGCATTAAGCGTTAATGACCTAGAGAGAGTAGTTTGTTTGAACGTGGAACTAGTAAAAAATATATATTTGGAAGGCATCATAGGACGGTCTTATAAGATAGGTAGACTGAACTTCAATTTTCATATATTTTTTATTATGAGCAATTTTAGGAATGTATTATATTTTGAAAGCGAATTAAAATATTCATCGAATAATCGGTTCTAATATTTATCTTCTGAAATATATGAAATACTTGCTCGATTGAGATGAGATAACGAAATATATTGAAGTTGAGTTGTCCAGAATGAAGTTACTCATAGCGTTCAATAATTGAGTGAACATTCCACTAGAACAGCAAACCAACGAAATATTCTTTCTCATTTAGGTTAAGGTGAGTTAGTTTCACTATCGTACCTATATGATTTTCTCTGAAAAATAATTGTTGGTGAGATATGACTACTCTAGAGTCTAGACCAAAGGTATAATTTCTACAATACGTTGTTCTAACAGTTTCAAAATGCATAGGTACTTTGGGCGGGATTTGTTAAGCTTTATGGTCCCTATCACATACTAGAACGATATTTACGATGTTCAATTCTCAAGATTATAGAATTTATTGTTTGCTGTCTAGCATCGAATAGATAATAAGAATTATTAATAATTAATTTAAACACATAATTTATACAAAAGAAAAGCCGTTCAAATTCATGGAAATTCTTGGGAAGGATAACTGTGAAAAATCAAAACCTTTTGTATGATTTTGAATGAAGATTGATTGAAAAGGGTAAGACAAGTATTTTTGTCATGAAATTTTTCCAAATATCAGTACTTAATATTACGGAACTTATGTCAAGTTTAACTGAAAAATAAATATAAAATGGAAATGCTTGTTTATATGATGTCAGTTTTAAAGATAGAAGTTATATGCAAAACATGGTTATTGGAATAATTCGCGTTCAGGATCTGTAGAATATAGTGGTTTCGGCTTTTTTATGAAGCCATCTTCAGGAAATAAACCGATTGAGGCTACTCAATCTGCTTACTCCACCAACTCCAGAGACAAATCTCAATTCTCAACCTACCTACATACTACATATCCTGATCGCGATTCATCTCGAGAATCATGTCTGTCATATATACCGGGTGTATAACTTTCTAATGGTTTCTTCGATTTTATTGAAATTTGAGTGCTTTATCGCAGACATAATTTTGAGTTTCTTCACATACAAAATCAATATGGCTGACTTCCGGTTCCACAGAAAACGATATAAAAATTAAAAATTCAAATGGTACACCCTGTATATTTTAACATATTTTAATTCTGAGGCTTCAAATACATACATTCCATCTGTCAAAATTTTTTTTCATATTTCGTAAACAGGGTCGGTCTCAGGAGCAAAGGGAACTAATAAGAATAAGATTTTTAATAATTACTTCGTTATTTAGGAATTGAGAAAACTGATGTGTGAATCATTTTGAAGGAATTTAAAGGAGCTTTTTGATATATAGGGTGGCCCATGTATGTTTCTATTTAAAAAACTGAGTTTTGGTTCGAAAAAGAACTTAGTCGTTAACAAACTTCACGGAAATTATTTTTTGAAAAATTGTCACTTTGGGCGATTTTTTAAATTAATTATCTATGATTTAGACGACGTCGCAGCCATCTACTATAAAAAAAACAAAATGAAAAACAAAATTGAAACGGCGCTAGAATTGACATTTGACAGATGGAATGTATGTATTTGAAGCCTCAGAATTAAAATATGTAAAAATATATAGGGCGTTCCATTCAAATTTTCAATTTTTATATCGTTTTCAGTGAAACCGGAAGTCAGCCATACTGATTTTGTATGTGAAAAAATTCAAAACTATGTCTGAGATAAACCACCCAAATTTCAATAAAAACGAAGAATTCATTAAAAAGTTATAGGGGTGGCCCATCACTCATTTACTCATTTACACCCGGTACATATATAAATATATAAATATATATATATATATATATATATATATATATATATATATATATATATATATATATATATATATATATATATATATATATATATATATATATATATTATATATATTTATATATATATAGATTTATATATATATATATATATATATATATATATATATATATATATATATATATATATATATATACTCATATATAAATCATGTATGTATACATTTACAAGTGGACCAAAATTGTCGCCCAATATTATTTCTAGGGGTGATTGGAATAAATAAAAGTAAGTAATGTTTGTCTAATTAACTAATATCTAAAACCGCACTATAAGAGTGTAATAGCTTGAAGAAAGGTCTTAATGTTAGGTTATTCATGAAACACTTTCAAGAAGGGCATCATAGCATCATACCATATTCAAATTTTAGTTAGTACCTTAGCGTTATGTTATATTTAATAGAAATAGTTTACATGTATCTCACTTAATTAATAATGAAATAAGTGGAATTGTAATATTATTTTTTTTCAATACGTGATCGTTATTTATCCCTCATATTTCTCTTTAAATTTAAATCACACAAAAACGATAAAATTTGGAAGATACATTGACAGGACTTTCTATCAAGAAAAAACCTCGGAAAATATAATTGTAATACGTATTTTTTTAATGAATTATAAAAAAAAAATATGCCTGAATCAGTGAAACGAAAATCTGATATGTTATGATATTCATGAAGAACAAATTATCGTTAAGCCCTTTCTTGGGGTTTATACACCCTTAAAAAACAACCCTAAGTTGAATTAGAAAGTATTACTTATTTTCAGATGCTCTATCCCCCCTAGAACGCTAGAAGTATATAATATTTGACCCCCTGCAGATCTACACATATATATATATATATATATATATATATATATATATATATTACTTATAATATATATATATATATATATATATATATATATATATATATATATATACGATTTGATGAAAAGTAAATATCAATTTGATAGACCCATTGCAGATTAAAGTCAAAATAAAAAATATATAGTGAAAAATTGTTTTCTTCTATTTGTGCTTTTGCTGAATTCCAAATCTTATTTGGAAGGTTATGATACTCATGCAAAAATATAAGATTCAACTGAAAAGTTAGACTTAAAAATGATTGACAAAAATTTGTTTTCCGTTGTTCCATTTATGAATGTTCCACATTCATGCATCTCAATTTAAGAAGAATATGAGCACATCTGCATTTCGATGAAAAAAAAAAAGAAGAAAGAGGGAATCCTCCGTTTTTCCATGAATTCGACTGACTTTGAAATATTCGTTAAATACTGTGGAAGATACCGTTTCATAACCGACAATTCATATTTATAATAATGTTAATATAATACTGCAAAAACGAGGGTGAGATTCGTTATTGTCACTTACAAAACTAATTTATCGACAGACTAGAAAATGCAGAGATGTGAAGATTGAATTGTTCAATGGTGAATATTTTATCTTCTGAAGAAGTGGAAAAAACCCTTTCCTTTCTCTGGTGGGGGGCCCATCAGCATGGGCACTTGATTTTTGTGGGAGATGCTTATCTGTAACAACAAATATTGATGTTTAGCCATTATGGTATTAACACAAAAAAATTCATTTGTATGTACTGATACTTTATATGATTAATGTAAATAAGGAAAGTAACAAAACATAAAATAATTACATGATATGACAGCATAACAATCGCGATCCGATTGCAAAAATTCCGAAAAATTTCTCGGAACTTGAGTCCAATTTTAGTATAGATCTACGCGAAAAAAGATGACCTACACAGGCCTGGGTAGCCCAGTGGTAGGGTGTATCGCTTGTAAAACGAGGATTGTGGGTTCGAGTCCCACCTTGTTCTTAGGTGTTTTGTATGTCCCATGAAATTTAGAGGTTCTAAATATGTTTAAGTGTTGGGTAATGACTCAGTTTCAAGCTCCTTGGCCGTTCGGAATCGGCGTAAAACTGTAGGTCCCTTGAGTTAAAAAAAAAGATGACCTGCAGAACCATGAATATGTTGAACAAATAATGCTTACGGTAGTCGGTGGTTGCATCCATGGTTCTCCATCAATTTGCATAGGGAATGTTTTTTTCGTTTTTATCACAACCGAAGAACATTGGGCCAACCTCCTGCCGCTTGCTCTGAGACCGGTCCGAACCTGTCCCATATGCAGGCAATTTTCCAAGCCTATCACTTCAATCAGACCGTCACCAATGTCTGAAATCATATAAAGTATTACTGCATAAACGAACCACAATCTAAGCTTACAAGACTTTATATTATTAAATATTAATATACTAGATGAAACTCAGCATCTGAATATTTCGTTTGATACGAAGTTATGAAAGAATTGAAGAAACAGGTCGATTTTTAATTTTATTGGGAATTTGATTTACATTATTACATTTTTTGTCGATCTATCGTATGAAAGTTTTTTTGACTTTGAATCCTTAAAAAAAAATTCAAGATTCGTTCTCAGGAAAAATAATTAATCCCTGTACAATATAATTTGTTTTTAATCACTATTTTTATTTATATGTTGGCGACTGCAGTTTCGTAGTACCTACTACTACATTCAAGCAAATGAAATTTTTTATCATTGAACATTTCAAGCAATAAATGATCATTTACTTGAATATGTGGTAATACTCAAAAACTGTTGTCACAAATATTTGAATGAAAATACAAAGTATATTGTTTCTCGTTTATAAGTCAAAATTTTTTATCACAAAGTAACGGACAAATCCATCCAATGTATTCAATGTGCCCCTCAAATTGAAAATCGATCTTTTTCTAAAATTTTTTCAAAACTTCAAATTGAACAAAATATTCAGTTGAAAACTTTTATCTGGGATACCGTGCGTGAAAGAAATTCCGCAATTTTTGGCGATATTCTCGAGATGATTGATAAAATGGACCATTTTGAAAGTTCTAGGAAGGTCTTTAGGTCTCCAGAAGTCCCAAAAATTGCGATGATAAGGCGATAACTAAGCTAACTAAAATAAATTGAAGTTAACGCCGATTCGTAAAGGATTCTCTTGGTTGGCTGAAAATTGGACATTCTAATAAAAATTGTTGAACGATGAGGAAAGTTGTTGTAAGGACTCTGCTTGCTTGTGTCTTGGTGTCAATAAAAGTCACTTAATTATCACATCCCCAGTTAGAAATGATCTTAAGGTAGCTGGCTGATCAAGGACTCTTGCGAAACACGTTGATCACGAGATGTGAATGCATTAAGAAGCCCCTTCTTTGTAGTGGATGCTATACGAGTATATACAGCTTACTCACAATTACATTTTGAGTCGAATTTAGGACATCAATCGCAGCAAATTATTATCACAATTTGTGCTCATTGTATATCGTGTGATTTCTCAAACTGCTTGAACAACAAGATATTTCATACCCTGTATTACACCTTTGAGGTCTATCGAATTGAAAACTACTTTTAAATTTGCTTTAACAACAAAATATTCCTCACCTTGTACTGAATCTTTGGGATGTATCGAATTGAAAACTATTTTTAAATCTGCTTCAACAACAAAAGGTTCCTCACCTTGTACTGCACCTTTGAGATATATTGAATGGAAAACTACATTTAAATCTGCTTCAACAACAAAATATTCCTCACCTTGTACTGAACCTTTGAGGTCTATCGAAGTGAAAACTATTTTTAAATCTGCTTCAACAACAAAATATTCCTCACCTTGTACTGCACCTTTGAGATATATCGAATTGGAAACTACTTTTAAATCTGCTTCAACAACAAAATATTCCTCACCTTGTACTGCACCTTTGAGATATATCGAATTGGAAACTACTTTTAAATCTGCTTCAACAACAAAATATTCCTCACCTCGTACTGCACCTTTGAGATATATCGAATTGGAAACTACTTTTAAATCTGCTTCAACAACAAAATATTCCTCACCTTGTACTGCACCTTTGAGATATATCGAATTGGAAACTACTTTTAAATCTGCTTTAACAACAAAATATTCCTCACCTTGTACTGCACCTTTGAGGTCTATCGAATTGAAGCTACTGGTACTCAGTTCCTTCTGTGTTTTCTTTTTTTTACTTTTTTTTCTGGATCCTGATAGATTGTCACCCCACAAGTTGGAGCCACCATGTGTATAAGGTATATTCAGCAGAGCTACGCCTTGAAGAGGAAGTCCATTAGCTAAGTCTAAGGAAACATTGTCACACTGAAAACATGAAACTCTGATTAGTAGTCACCAAGAAATTTTCGATTTTCAAATATTTAGTACGTAAATAAATTTTTATGAGCTCCACTCTGAAATTCAATAGAGGAGACTTTCAATTCGCTGATTATTATATGATCTGAAATGAAATGGAATGGAGGTTATGGAAAAACGACTATTTTATGAATTATTTTTTTAGAAATCAACATAAATTTTAGATTATTATGAAAAAATAAAGCAAGGTATATGTTAGATAATCATGATTATAAAATTCTCGAAAATATGTGAGAAATGTGACATTTCAATAAATATTTCCTTTCATTAAATACAAGCCAGTTTAATCACAAAATGTATCATGAAATATTCTGCCATCTTACAATAATTGCGAAACGTTTCACACATTATAAATTTCTATTGATTCATACATTTTGAATTCTATCTCATCTTCAATATTCTATTATTATCGATTATATGTATCTGCCGAAGTACTAAGTTATGATAGGTTTAATTAAAAGTGAATCATTGAATAATTCATATTTTTAATTTTCGTTGATGATATGCCTGAAAGTTCAATATACTATAAACTTTTTACTTATTGTTGATTTTGATGAAGTCAGCAGACGGTTGGAAGATAATTTATTAGTTTATTTAGATAATGGATGATAGATGATAGATACACCTAAGTAAGTTCACCCTTTTTTTGTGCATATAAATTTCGGTAGATACTTTTGAAGCGCTTAAAGTATCATCCAAAAAAAATAGAAGTTGCTGAACTACCATAAACTATTAAAACCCAGAACAGAGATGGGTGACTAATCAGTTAACGTTAAGAAAAGATCATAATATTGGTTTACAAATCTTTTATAACTGTATGAGAATCTTTTGTAGTTATTTATGTTTTTAATTTGATCAGTTAACAAGTTATAGCACCTTGGACCCAGAAATGTAACAAACCTTTTACCAAAGTTGAAATTGATTAGTGGATACTGTAATGGAGCACTTCGAGTTACAATTTCATGAGAAACGCAGATCCTACGAATAGGATATCTACACATTAAAATATACAAGGAATGAAAATACAAAGATCTGATATTGCAAATGTCTCCATATAAAAGGTTTGTAGGGTACAATTTGTTCTTTCTTAAAATAATTTTTGAGATATAATTGTAAACTATGTTTAAACTTATATATATATATATATATATATATATATATATATATATATATATATATATATAAATATATATATAAATAAATAAAAATATATATATATATATATATATATATATATATATATATATATATATATATTATATATGTATATATATATATATATATATATATATATAAATATAAATATAAATATAATATATATATATATATATAGATATATATATATATATATATAATATATATATATATATATATATATATATATATATATATATATATATATATATATATATTTGAAAAAAAAATCTTAGTCATCATCAACACGTGGTGCATTATAATTTAATATATCTCCAGGACAATTATCTAATTCCCTTGTGAAATCTAGCTTGATGAAGTTAAGATCGACATCTAGGATTATTATCACTAATAACATTCTATCCTTAACAGTGGTCATCTTGACATATTTTCAATGTTCTACATACTTGGTGTGGTAAAATAATTCTGGATGTTGATCTTAACTTAAGGGTTCTTCAAAATCTATCACAGTAAATAAAAATTAAGTATACAGGATCAGTCAAAAAGTACTGAAGAAATAAAATTGCTCTTTATATATATATATATATATATATATATATATATATATATATTATCTGGGTTTTTGGATTGGCAGTGTAGGTGTTAATAAATATACATACATTTTGTATATCCAGAAACCCAGATAATATAAATAAGTAGGTACTAAGGATAAACCCAATAATATATATATATATATATATATATATATATATATATATATATATAAAATATAAATATATATATATATAATATATATATATATATATATATATATAATATTTATTCGAATGTTGTTGCCTGTGATTTATTTTTAATCTTTTGATAATTATTAGCAATAACAGCTGCGTTGAATCTTAAAAAACTCGATTTAATTAATAAATTGACGTTTTCACTATGACATTCATAGTTATTCAAAAATTTGAACAAAATTGAAAATTCTTTGACATTTATTGACTTGATAAAATTGAATAGATAAGATTGATCTGTCTTGTTAAAAATTCTTTCAGTCTAATATTAACATTCAAAATTGTTTCATTAGAAGGCAAGGGAAACTACAGAAACCTTTTACCTATGTAAATTTCGAAAATAATAATAATAGGGTACTATTTTATTTAACAGAAAGAAATTAGTCACGCGGAAAATATTAAAAAAGTAGAGCAGAATTATCGGTATAGAACGTTCTATATGGAAGCAGCCGTTGACACGTGTTCGGACTCTTGGTCCTCATCAGAACAGCGTAGCTAAGTATTTAGATTGAAAATTTGGAGATGAAAATAGTTTAATAAATAAAATCCTCTGTTATGAAGAAAATCACTTATTTGTGGTTTATTGTTTTGAACTCTCCGGTATGGAGATTTGGTCAAACTTTGCCACGGAGCGATTAATTCCATCCGAGAGATCTTAGAAAGAGTAAATTGATATTAAAAAAGAAAATTAGTTTGGGAAAATATTAAACAAGTAAAGCAAAAATTATCGGTATAGGTCGTTTATATGCGAAGTAGCCGTTTTTAATGAAATTTTTATAATAAAATCCTCTGTTATGCGAAGAAAATCACTTATATTGTGGTTTATTGTTTAACTCTCCGGTATGCGGATGATTTGGTCAAACTTTGCCACGGAGGCGATTAATTCCATCCGAGAGATCTCAGAAAGAGTAAATTAACATTAAAAAAGCAAATTAGTTTTGGGAAATATTAAACAAGTAAAGCAAAAACCATCGGTATAGTTCGTTTATATGGAAGTAGCCGTTTTTAATGAATATTTTAATTTAGAATTTCAAATTTTTTAAATGAAAAAGGGTACTTACATATAAAACCATGTAGTTTGGGATCATTGCCATATTTTCAGCTAGCAATATTTAATTATTTATTCGAATTGTTGTTGCCTGTGATAATTATCAAAAGATTAAAAATAAATCACAGGCAACAACAATTCGAATAAATAATTAAATATTGCTAGCTGAAAATATGGCAATGATCCCAAACTACATTGTTTTATATGTAAGTACCCTTTTTCATTTAAAAAATTTTAAATTCTAAATTAAAATTTTCATTAAAAACGGCTATTTCCATATAAACATACTATACCGATGGTTTTACTTTTACTTGTTTAATATGTTCCCAAAACTAATTTGCTTTTTAATGCTTAATTTACTCTTTCTGAGATCTCTCGGATGGAATTAAATCGCCTCCGTGGCAAAGTTGACCAAATCTCCCATACCGGAGAGTTCAAAACAATAAACCACAAATAAGTGATTTTCTTCCATAACAGAGGATTTTATTTATTAAAACTATTTTCATCTCCAAATTTCAATCCAATACTTAGCTACGCCGTTCTAAGCATGAGGACCAAAGAGTCCGAAACACGTAGTCAACGGCTGCTTCCATATAAACGTTCTATACCGATAATTCTGCTCTACTTTTTTAAATATTTTCCCGTGACTAATTTCTTTCTGTTAAATAAAATAGTACCCTATTTATTATTATTTTCGAACATTACATAGGTAAAGGTTCTGTAGTTTCCCTTGCCTTCTAATGAAACAATTTTGAATGTTAATATTAGACTGAAAGAAATTCTTAACAAGACAGATCAATCTTATCTATTCAATTTTATCAAGTCAATAAATGTCAAAGAATTTTCAATTTGTTCAAATTTTTGAATAACTATGAATGTCATAGTGAAACGTCAATTTATTAATTAAATCGAGTTTTTTAAGATTCAACCAGCCTGTTATGCTAATAATTATCAAAAAGATTATATATATATATATATATATATATATATATATATATATATATATATATATATATATAAATATATAAATAAAAAAAAATAAATATAAATATAAATATATATATATATATATATATATATATATATATATATATATATATATATATATATATATATATATATATATATAGAGCTTTTGGAAATACAGTGGAAAGCTAGCTATATTCAGTATATTTATCATATTTATTACGTTGTTATAATTAATATCGAAATAAGAATCCTAAAATTTTCGGCGATTTTCATTGCATAGATTTTTTCGTTTATTATTTCGATTATTTAACTCGATACATGTGAATTTATAGAAGATTGTGAATAATCAATATAATCAATCTAAAGAATTAAACACTCACTGTTATGTCGATATGTTCGTGAAGATTTTTGCAAGACGCTGCAAACTGCTCCGTTGTCGCATATTCAAAATACCATAGTTTGTTTTTCATCCTGCTGTTGAATTTTTCAGGATTTTTTTCTCGCTCCAGATGGAATTTCACGCAAATGGCAGCATCCTGAGAGAGTAATAAATTCGCTATTACATTTTGAAAGAAACTCACGTTAGATTTATGAGGCACATTTCTCGAATTCAAGACTGAGTTTCTTCTTGGTCGACTATTTTAAGGATTAATTGATTAGCAACGTTCAGCATAGATAACACAGAAATCTTTAATCCATAACTATTTTGAATATTTAAAATTTCGAATATATTGTATGGATATTGCGAATATGAATTTTTCCATGGAAATAATGAACAGTTCGTACGAGTCAAATGATTGGAAAAAAAATGTTTGCATTAATATACAGTTATCATCGAACATGTAGTCCGGGGAAGTAAGATCAAAAAATCTATCAACGAGAAAAATGAAAAAAGTAGGGGTCATAATTTTTTTTAAGTAAGTACACTGACCCCTCATCGCTTTCCTAAATTTGTGACCAAATCCCGTGAAAGCTCGAAACACAGCTTGCAAGCACATTTTAAATCACTAAAATTCGATGATTTTTTGCTTATAACTTTTTCTGATGTACTCGCACAAAAAAATCGTAGAGATCACATTCACAGTAAATTTTATGCCCTACACGATGACGTAAGTCGACTTTTGAAATGAAAATTTTTTCGAATCAAAATTTTCCAAAAAATGAAAATTGTATCGTATTTTCAGATTTGGAAAATTCAAAATGGCGGCCGCAAAAATCGAATATATATATATTTTTTTCAATCACGCTTCCTTTCGAAAACATTAACGATATCGAAACGCGGTTGGTTGCAATCGATAGGGGAAAAGTTGTAGTTTTAGGCATAAAAGAAAAAAAAATTTTATAAATTTTTTTTGCATAACTCTTAAAAAATTTATTAAAAAAAAATTTTGTTTGTTGAGTTTTTCCTCATTTTTGCATTGAAAAATAAAGTCAATCATTATACTCATACTTGAAATGTATTTGCCGTTAAAAAGCGCGTATTTCAAAAAAAAAATTGTTTAAATACAATAATCAGAAGCCGAGATATAGAAGCTCAAAGTTCGCTTCGTACTGTGACCATACTATTAAAAATTTTCAAATTCTTATTGTTGCATTAGATTGTTTCACCTGTGTGGTGATTAAATACAGATTTAAAAGAACGTTGGATCACTGGCTGCATCAAAAATAAATCAGTAGTCTTGCCGCGTTCGCCCGAATATGAACGCGGCAGCTGCTCGGCGTAGTGGTGGGGAGACCATTGTCGCCGAGCACCCCAACGGGTCTTCACTGATACACGCGCATTTTTAATTTTTAATAGTATGGTCACAGTACGAAGCCAACTTTGAGCTTCTATATCTCTGCTTCTGATTATTGTATTTAAACAATTTTTTTTTTGAAATACGCGTTTTTTAACGGCAAATATATTTCGAGTATGAGTATAATGATTGACTTTATTTTTCAATGCAAAAATGAGGAAAAACTCAACAAACAAAATTTTTTTTTATAAATTTTTTAAAAAAGTTATGTAAAAAAATTTATAAAATTTTTTTTTATTTTATGCCTAAAACTACAACTTTTCCCCTATCGATTGCAACCAACCGCGTTTCGATATCGTTAATGTTTTCAAGAGGAAGCGGGATTGAAAAAAAAATATATATATATTCGATTTTTGCGGCCGCCATTTTGAATTTTCCAAATCTGAAAATACGTAAATTTTTTATAGCACACCATCTATGTTTCCCTATGTTTTGATCTCGATATGGTTATTTTCAGTATGGTTGCCGTTTAAAACACGACCTTTCGATACAATTTTCATTTCAAAATTCGACTTACGTCATCGTGTAGGGCATAAAATTTACTGTGAATTTGATCTCTACGATTTTTTTGTGCGAGTACATCAGAAAAAGTTATAAGCAAAAAATCATCGAATTTTAGTGCTTTAAAATGTGCTTGCTAGCTGTGTTTCGAGCTTTCACGAGATTTGGTCACAAATTTAGGAAAGCGATGAGGGGTCAGTGTACTTACTAAAAAAAAAATAACCCCTACTTTTTAATTTTTCCTCTCTATATACTTACTTCCCCGGACTAATGGTACAAAATGGTGTATGCGCCAGTATACAATATTCACAGTGATGAATACCTATAATCAAATTTAAAAAATTCTAGTTTACGTAGATAAATACATGAGAATGAGTAATAGTTCAAAAAAAATAAAAACACGCTTTAATTGAAACTTAACTGAACTTGAAAGTAGAAAATAATTTCCAATAAACTTAAATTGAAAATAGTGTACCTACCTAATTAACAAAATAGGTAATTGTTTTTATTGAAGAAAAGCGTTGGGTGGCTTGGAGTCAATTGTTATAATATTTTAATGACAGATATCGGTAAAAGTAGAGTCATTATGGAAATATCTTATAATGCACTCTACGCTTTTCTGCAATAAAATAAATTTTTTTGTTAATTACACAATTCTTAATTTAAATTTATGGATATGTATTTTCTACTTTTTAGTTCCCTTTTCTATTGAAGCGTGATCTTCAGGTATTTTAAACTATTATTTATTTTCTACATTTTAGTTTTACTTTGAAAACCAGCTAACCAAAAACTCAATCGTATATATATATATATATATATATATATATATATATATATATATATATATATATATATATATATATATATATATATATATATATATACATATATATATATATATATATATATATATATATATATATATATATATATATATATATATATATATATATATACTTATAAGTTCTTATGTTTGTATGTGCTTATGTATTTTAGCGTTGTTTACACGATAACGGGCGCAATATTGAAACAATAGGGTTGAAAGTTTCTAAATAGGTAGTTTCGCATGATATCTTGAATAAGATTGTTTTTGGTTCAAATTGGTTGGGGGGTTGACCCCCCTGGGGAGAAAATAAATCTTGTTTACACGATAAAGGTTGCAATTTTGAAGAAATAGGGTTGAAAGTTTTTAAATAAGTAGTTTCGCATGATATCTTAGATGGGATTGTTTTTGTTTTGAATTGGTTAAGGGGTTGACCCCCTGGGGGGGGGATAAATCTTGTTCACACGACAGAAGGCTCAATTTTGCAGCAATAGGGTTGAAAGTTTGTATCTAGGTAGTTTTGTATGATATCTTGAATGGCATTGGTTTTGGCTCGAATTGGTTGGGGGGTTGACCCCCTGGGGAAGATATAAATCTTGTTTACATGATAAAGGTCGCAATTTTGGAGCAATAGGATTAAAAGTTTGTAAGTAGATATTTTCGAAAGATATCTTCGATGGGATTGGTTTTGGTTCGAATTGGTTGGGGGGTTGACCCCCTGGGGGAAGAAATGAATCTTGTTATGTAAACAAGATTCATTTCGTCCCCCATCTACTAAGTTTCAACCCTATGGTACCAAAATTGCGCCCTCTATCGTATAACCAAGATTTATTTCCCTGGGGGTCAACCACTCAACCAATTCGCATTAGAACCTATCCCATTTATTATATCATACGAAACTACCTACTCACAAACTTTCAATCCTATTGCTCCAAAATTACGCCCTTTATCATGTGATTTTTGTGCGTACTTGGCCCGAATACACTACCGAGTATAGAATTTGGAAAATTACTAATCCTGAAGGTCCTGATCAGGATAATGAGACAGACTATTAAATTATTGCATTAGTATCGGTCCTTGATAAGTGTGCAAAGTTTTAAATCAATCCGACGTTTTAAAGGTGGCGAAAATCACGTTCAAAGATTCATACATACCAATCTAATAAAAGCGTGTTAAATATATGGAATGACATATATATATATATATATATATATATATATATATATATATAATATATATATATATATATATATATATATATATATATATATATTTATATTTATATATATATATATATATATATATATGTGTATATATATATATATACATATATAATATATATTCTTCTTGCCAGTGTTGTATTGTTACCTATTTGTCTTTTTTTCTAGCAATTAGAGGCCATTTGAGTTTGAAAACTGACTTTATTAAACAGCTAACGTTTTGTCATGAAAATCGTGATTTTCCCAAAACTTTTGAAAGATTGAAATTAATTTGGCGTTTATGAACTTTGGAAAATTTAAAAAGTCAAAAATCTTTCGATAGAATGTCTTTGAACTTAATTTTTCAGAATATTCATTTATTTTCTTCGAAACAGGTGGACTTCCTGACCATGATTATAAGAAGAAATTATATGTGGCAGGTGTTCTGAAACCAGCTTATTCTAGAAAAACATAGAAATTATCGAAGTTTTCTTTTCATTATACGTATATTTGATTTAAGGAAATCATATTATCATTAAAAAATAATACTTCAGCTCTAAATATGTAATATCATTCGATTTAATAGCTCCAAACTCTATACTCATAAATTCTGATTCTCACGCGAACGCCGTTAAAATGCAATTTTCAACAAATTTAACTTCTTATGCAAATACTTCTAATAAATTCTACATTTATATCTAGTGCGAGAAGACTTTGGGCTCTTTCGTTGATATGATCCTGTTTTCTCTTCTCGAGCTGTTGTTCGTAGGTATCCTTTGATCTTTGGAAGTACTTGGAATGTCGAGTATGCTTAGGTTATCAAAGGTAGCTTGTTATGTATCTTCCCACTCCTGAGTTCACCTCAAGTTCAAAATTAAAGGCATGTATAAAAGGGATAACAGGACTTGCCAAGTCCTCAAATACCTAATGTCGATAATTTACTCTATAAATAGGTTTAATTAAAACAGACACATCGCAAAAAATTCACATGGATGATACTTTTTTATGTTTTTCATTTTCGAATGAGTAAAACAACTCTACGCTCGGAAAATATTCTTATTAATTGTAAAGAATTAACTCAAATGAAGCACACTATCGCAATTATTTCAACATTCTAGTTACATTCATTGACGATAAAATAAGCCTTTTTTGTATTGAAGTGAGGCATTCTCATGCATGTTTTTCACTCAGAGAATGATACTAGAATTCTCATTGTGAATGACTTGAATGAGTGAAATAAAAGAAAATACTCGTTTTTGAGAGATTTACACAAAATATGTTACAACGTAACGTATACTTCGAACATTAGAGAGTTTTTGAGTTTCTATTTAAAGTCAACGTAATTAGCGTAAACCGCTATGTTGAGTTTGCGCAGAACGGAAAACGTTATTAACGGGTTGAAGATCCAAAAAGAGATTTTGAATTCAAATATATTGCGAACGTCAAATGAGTATAACTTCTGTTGTGTTTTTGAATTATTTTTTGTCGGTTGATTTTTCCGATTTTCATTTACCTATTATTAGCGTTCTTTGGGTAAATTATCATGGAAGACGTGATAGACTATATAGCGATCAGGCGCGGGGGAGTGGATCATAATTTAATCAGACGTATAATCTTACATAGCATCTTTGAAGAGGAACAAGAACTGTCAATCTCAAAACATCAGATCGCAGACTACGCAGACTCGATTTATGGTTGCCACATCGTAAGAAATAACATTTTGTGCGAATTTTTAATGCAAAGGAAGAGGTTTGGAACAAATTAGCACGATAGTACATATGATATTATGTTACTTATCATAGTTTACTTATCATAGTTTAAATAGTTAATTTTTATTTAGTTTGCAACAATTTAACTCAAGCGCGTTTAAACTTGACAACACCGCGAATATAACGGACGTTTATCAAGCGAACGTTAAGGTCCCGTTGATAACGTAGTACGTTATCGGTTAATAACCGTCTCGGTAATTTCAAAGCTCCTGCGCATGCTCAGAATGACCGAAAACGTAATTTACGTGTAAATTTAGGGTCTCAAAAACTCCCTATTGTCTGAAGAAGTTCTCGAAAAGGCGGAACATATGCTGTAATAAATGATTTGTAGTAATTCTCAAGTAGTAGCCTTCAACTTTAAGTTACTGATTGCGTTTTCTTATCGGAAAGTACAATAAGCGACATACAAATTGCTTAGTCAAAATACATTTGGACATAAAAAACATTAGCTATACCGATCAAAAGTTTTTCGTGGATTAGGAGAGTAAGGTAAGAATGGTTTTTTTTTTAATATCCTAACTGAATTTTTAAGGTGCAAGGTACGATATTCTTTGAATGTATTTTCAGTTATTAATTTCTGTTTTTTTAAAGGAATATCCATATCGATCATAACATGTTCAGAAAGATTTCCGCGGTCGGAAGTATTTGAAAAACTTGGTTCACGGAATGAACCGCGTAAAAGATTCAGAGTCAACAGTTGACTCTGAAGAGTAGGCAGGTTGAGACTTCAGAGTTGACAGGAAGCAGTACGGTTAGTGGAGTAGGCAGGTTGAGACCACGCAATCGTATTGTTTCCGATTCCTCCTAATTCGATTCGTGGAGTAGGCAGATTGAGGCCACGATTCTGAATTATTTCCCTTCTAATTCTCCTGAAGATGGCTTCGCAAAAGGAGCCGAAACGTCGAGATTTTTAAAATCTTTTACGCGGTTCATTCCGTGAACCAAGTATTTCATATATATATATATATATATATATATATATATATATATATATATATATATATATACATATATATATATATATATATATATATATATATATATATATATATATATATATATATATATATATATATATATATATATATATATATATATAATAATAATAATAATAATAATAATTTATTCAGCAAAATTCAGGTTAACAATGTGCAATTTTCACTTTTACAATGACTCATCATTATTGAGAGACGAACTCAGTATGTCCAAGATGGATGCGTGTGAGCTAGTCCCTCAGATGAGATTAATTGAGACATAATCCAAAAACAATCCGACAAAATATTTAAAACCTAAATCTAATTTTGAGAAACACAACTAAAATTCGATCCTAACAAATGTAACTATTTTTCAAATTTTATAAAAAAAAAGAAATCATGAACCACAGTTCTATCTATAAAATTTAAATATATATATAAATATATATATATATATATATATATATATATATATATATATATATATATATATATATATATATATATATATATATATATATATATATATATATATATACATATACATATATATATATATATACATATACATATATATATATATATTGATATGGTTTCTTTATTTGCAATATTAACATAGAAGTATATGGTACAATATGAAAGAGAATTGATCAAGGAAAGAAAAAACTTCAATAAACTTAAGCAGTGGTTAGAAAATGATAGATGATTATAAATATATATGTATATCTAATCAATGATATAAGATTTGAACATACAAAAAGAAATAAGTATGAAAGTTGTTAATTAATGTAATGATGTTATTGAAATTTCAGGTAATGTAAATTTAAATATGTAAAACTGGTTTACAAAGAAGATTAATGTAAATGTATTAATTATAAATATTCAAGATCAATTTTTAAAATCAATAATATATTAGAAATTCTTATAGAATGTCAAAAACATAAAATGTCAGTAATCGTTGGAAAGAGATATCAAGTATTTCAATAGAAATTCATTAAATATCAAATATGTAAGAAAATACAAGTAATAGAACTTTTAAAAGATTAATTAGAATAGATTATTTCAAGATAACAGACTTAATTTATGTAGAGAACATATAAGTATGGAAACCATATATATCGTAGAAACGACTTAATTTGTATATCAGACAGTTATTTAATTTCAAGACATTGAAGATAGATAATCATATATAAAGGTATTAGAAGAATTGAATTAATAGTTTCAAATAGAAAATCGCTTTAGAATAATATAATAAAGGAGAATTTCAAGTTGGAATATAAAATTATATAGATAGAAATGTCAAATTTTGCAAGAATAAATAATAACTTAATTAATGGATAGAATATTGAGATTTTTAGTACAGAATGATCAAAATATTATGTAGTTGAGATTAACTGAATTATTTAAGTCCAGAAATATGTTTTTATTACAAATTTATTAAAAAATTAAACAAATATCATTAAAGTTTTCAAAATAATCAAGTTGAAGTACCTACTGGGTTTGAAAAATTTTAAATTATGAGAAAGAAACTGTTATTATTGAAAAAATCGATTTCCAAAATTATTGTATATTTAATTAAATTGAATGATATGAAAATATTTGAATTATCTGTTATTATAATATTTAAAATATTATTAAATTCATTGAAAAAGAAGTCGAAATGTTCTAGAAAATTCTACTCCGGCGATGTGATTTATGAAAATAACAAAGGTTATAAAAGAGTGTAGAGCACACTTCCTGAGGCAGTTCCTTATTTGTCTTCAACGAAGAATCATTATTGGTTGATATACCATTCAATTGTTTTAATTCCTCCATATTGTATAGGAGCGAATATAAAGTATAATAGAAGGTGAAAGTTATACAATTGTAATAAATCATTTATATAAGTGATATATGGAAGCAGACAATACCTGTTTTTGAAGTAGATGTTGATTTTAAGTGGCAGAATTGTGTAAAATTTTCCTGTGAATTGAAGACACAATAGAAAATTTAGTGAGGTTAATAAAGAATATCAGAGAGTCGCAGAACAAGGATAGAAAGAGAGAACAACCAAAAGAGAAATCATCAATCGTGAGTTTTTAAAAAGTTTATATTGGCCAATTTGACAATAAAAATATTTGCAAATATAGTAATTTAAAGGGGGATGAATATAAAAATATAAAAGGTGCCATAATCAAATTTTGTTAAAGAGTTATTGTTATTGTTAGTATTTGAATTAGATTTGTATGTTGGTAAATTGTGTATTAATAAATTATTGTTAAAATTATAAATAAGTACTTGAATTTATTGAAGTTTTCAATTAGAAAAGTCGAAGAATTAAAAAGTAACGAGTCAATTTTGAAAAAGAAAACCTTTCCTGAGATAAGTTAAAAGAGTCAAATCAAATCAAATCAAATTAAAATATATAATAATATTCAAAAATGAATAGGCAAAATTTTAAAGGCGCTCAACATATATATAAATATTAAATAAACAAATAGAGCAAAATCATATTAATAATATATATAAATATATATATATATATATATATGTTTATATATATATATATATGTTTATATATATATATATATATATATATATATATATGTTTATATATATATATATATATATATATATATATATATATATATATATATATATATATATATATATATATATATATGTTTATATATATATATATATATATATATAAATATATATATATATATATATATATATATATATATATATATATATATATATATATATATATATATAGGGTGTCCCGCATAAAAACCTAAGAATCGACACACAGCAGAGGCGTATAGTGGCGCTCAAAATATGTCTATAGACGAAATTTTATCTATATACATAGTTGCATCCCTGAGGTGTATATATTTTACCATACTTTTGAAACACCATATATATATATATATATATATATATATATATATATATATATATATATATAGATATATATATAAATATATATATATATATATATATATATAATACAAAAAATATATATAAAGTGGCGGATCCACAGGGGGGAGTCATCGGGTTCGGACCCCCCCCCAGAGAGGTCCGACCCGATTGGACCTGAATCTGAAATGCTGGTATTCTGTCGCCAAAAATTTGCATACCTATTATATTATTACGATTTCGAGAATTTATTCGTCGAGATCATCGAACCTATATATATATATATATCTATATATATATATATATATATATATATATATATATATATATATATATATATAATCTCTTGATAATTATTAGCAATAACAGGCTGGTTGAATCTTAAAAAACTCGATTTAATTAATGAGTTGACGTTTCACTACGACATTCATAGTTATTCAAAACTTTTGAAAAAAAAATTGAAAATTCTTTGACATTTATTGACTTGAAAAAATTGAATAGATAAGATTGATCTGTCTTGTTAAAAATTTGTTATTTATTACGTGCTATTCAGTCTAATATTAACATTCAAAATTGTTATCATTAGAAGGCAAGGGAAACTACAGAAACCTTTACCTATGTAATGTTCGAAAATAATAATAATAGGGTACTATTTATTTAACAGAAAAGAAATTAGTCACGGGAAAATATTAAAAAAGTAGAGCAGAATTATCGGTATAGAACGTTTATATGGAAGCAGCCGTTGACACGTGTTTCGGACTCTTTGGTCCTCATCAGAACGGCGTAGCTAAGTATTGGATTGAAAATTTGGAGATGAAAATAGTTTAATAAATAAAATCCTCTGTTATGGAAGAAAATCACTTATTTGTGGTTTTTTTGTTTTTCTTCCATAACAGAGGATTTTATTTATTAAACTATTTTCATCTCCAAATTTTCAATTCAATACTTAGCTACGCCGTTCTGATGAGGACCAAAGAGTCCGAAACACGTGTCAACGGCTGCTTCCATATAAACGTTCTATACCGATAATTCTGCTCTACTTTTTTAATATTTTCCCGTGACTAATTTCTTTTCTGTTAAATAAATAGTACCCTATTATTATTATTTTCGAACATTACATAGGTAAAGGTTTCTGTACTTTCCCTTGCCTTCTAATGATAACAATTTTGAATGTTAATATTAGACTGAATAGCACGTAATAAATAACAAATTTTTAACAAGACAGATCAATCTTATCTATTCAATTTTTTCAAGTCAATAAATGTCAAAGAATTTTCAATTTTTTTTTCAAAAGTTTTGAATAACTATGAATGTCGTAGTGAAACGTCAACTCATTAATTAAATCGAGTTTTTTAAGATTCAACCAGCCTGTTATTGCTAATAATTATCAAGAGATTAAAAATAAATCACAGGCAACAACAATTCGAATAAATAATTATATATATATATATATATATATATATATATATATATATATATATATATATATTTATATAACAGATATCAAAGGAACTCGAAAATCGAGGCCCAGGATATTCAATTCAATGGTCAATTATATTCGGGGAAAATCTGACTCGTGAGGTAGATATAGTTCGCAGAACTTTCAGAAGAATTTTTTTGACGAAATTGGCTAACATTTGTTTTACAGCCATTACATGTGTGCAAAATTGACGAGTTATTCACTAACTCCCTACTTCTTGTTAAAAATTTTCAAAAAGAAATGTGTACCAGAGGAAATACATAATTTGGGCGGCTGAGCAAGATAAATCACGAAAGCTCGTATAACTTCAGAGAAAATTTCAACAGCTTCATTCAGCGTAACTTTTAAGTAAACCTTTAAAATATTGAGGGACACATTAAAATTTCTCACTTTGACAAACGCAACGAATTTCCGGGTACTTGACCTGTGCAATTTTCAAAGTGAATTATATAATAACTCGTCTCCTTTAGGATTCAAAAAGGACGGCCATCCCTAATTTAACGAGCGATTTCACAAAGCAAGGGCCCTATTTCGTCGCATGTTTCCACTTCGTTCGGCTTCTAACACTTGAGGAAATAAAAGTTCGAGTGAAGTTTGAAATACTTATAACTCTAATAGACATACAATTTGTTGAATGTATAAACTTAGAAATTCACCACGAACGCCCATACTCTCAATTGAAATTAAATTTTGAAAAGACGAATATATGCCGCCGGTACTTGCTCGAAATCCATAACTATATTATTAGAAAACCAAATATTTTTTTGAATTTAACTTAATTATTAACCCAAAAAGATCTTATAATCTATATCAGATAACAAAATTTCAATAAAACAATTCCGTATGTACAGGGCGTCCCATTTTGATACTACCATGTTTTGGTATTACCATGGTATTCGAGTTTCTGGTTTCATGACCTCTACTTCCTAGCATTTCAAATTTATCTAGGTTTTTTTTCGCATATAGTGCTGCGTTAAAAATATAGATGCGAGGAAATGTTAGAATTGACTCCATTTTGAATATCTCTCTACATGAATCTAGTGGTCACAGTCCAAAAATCAACCTAATCAGTCTCTTCTGAGCCACAAAGACTTTATGCCACTGCACAGCATTGCCCCATAGTATTATGTTGTATGAGAAGCGGAAATATGCCAGACTATAAAACACACCAACAAAGTCGCTCTCACCGATGCAACTTCTCAGCTGAACTAGAGCAAAATATGCTCTATTCAGCATCTTGCAAACATATTCAATATGGTGATCGAACTTTAGAGAAGGATACACGATGGTTCCAAGATATCTGAAGCTATCAGCAAAGGTAATGTAATAACTTACGACGCAGACACGAGATTATATAAAACTTTTAAGAGAACTTTTAGAATGCCAAAATGAAGGTATATACAAAAATTGAGCCAATTATATCTCACTATTCACCAAGAAAAGAAATTAAAAAAAACTCTATCGCAGCGAGCTGCACTAGAAAAGTAGGTTTTCAAAACGTATCCAGTTTAAAATAGTTATTTTTCTCCGATCGTGGGAAAAGTAACACTATATTAACCTGTTTTCTATCCGCAAAGCTCAACATTCCAGAATAGTGGTCAGTTGCTAAGCAATTAGAAAATAACAGTGCGGTAATATTATTACCGCACTGCTGTAGCGTGCGGTAATGTAACAAATGGATTATTACATTAAAATGAAACAAAGTATGGTTTTAATTTTTATAATTGTTGTTAATATTTACATTTTTTGTATCCTGTAGCTTGACGTTTTAAAACTGCTCTCAGTTTTTGGTACTGGGCAATATTAATATTATTTTTAACAGACAAAGTTGATCGAAGCATGGAATAATGTGCCCACAACGTCGAAGATTTCATTGTTTTAGCCAATTCAGCAACATACGCCATCAGTACATTCTCTGAAAAGGATAAACTGTTGTTTTTTCTACAAAAATTCATGAAGCGTTGGTACGCAATTTCCTACTTCTCTCTGGATTTCACCGGAAGTAAATTAAGTGAAGCCACGTTCGCGGCTTCTACTAGTTCAGGAGCCGTGCAAGACAACAAATAATCACTATCAGTGTTCATGTTTACTAATTCTTTTTTAATTCCTTATAAAATACAACGAATCAAACAAAACCGGCTATAAAATTATTTTACTTTTGTCATAACAGAGTAATTTCCATGGTTACCACTTCTATATTTCAATATGAACATAGAGAAACCTATTTAAACTTACTTGATTACATCTTGGATGAAATATTTTTTAATTAATTTTTTAAATTTAAATCAACGATCGGAGAAAAAATAGTATGTATAATTCGTGGGAAAGGCATATTCCCAAAGTCCTGTGTTACCAGACTCGTCGCTACGCTCCTCGTCTGGTAATTATCACAGTCGTTTGGGAATATTATGCTTTTCCCACTGATTATACAATATACTATTTTGTATCTAGTGCGCGAAATGCTACTTTGGTGATCGAGAACTGATTTTTTTTAACGAGGCGCAGCCGAGTTTAAAAAAATAGTCGAGTTCACCAAAGTATTTCGCGCATGAGATGCAAACAAAATTTTTTCTACAAACGTCAAAAATATTGTTCTAAAATAACTAACATGCTTAGCTTAATATGAAAAATAGTATTGAACTGGCTTAAACTGTTTTTCCAAATCAAGTAATTACTGTAACTATGGAAATAAAATGTCATTTGTTGACAATTATTTCAAAGTGACAGTTCTTGATAATTATTTTGGAGTGACTTTTTATTCGCGTCAATTTCGTGCGTGATATTTATAACTGTAAAATAATGGAAATTTCGAGCGACGATGAAGTAAGCAGTACCCCACCTAACTTGACAGATGCGGCCAATTCAGTAATTTCAAATCTTTTACCGGAGAAATCGAGGCGCCAGTATGAAAATGCATATCAGCAATTTAAAGAGTGGTGTGAAGCAAATAAAGCCAGAAAAATATTCGAAAATGTGCTGTTGGCATATTTTGCAGAGAAGTCTAAGAAGCTGAAGTCTTCCACGTTATGGGCAATATATTCTATGTTAAAAGCAACACTCAATGTTAAAGAAAACGTGGATTTTAAGAAATTTACCAAGTTGGTTCCATATTTGAAAAAATTGTCAGTTGGAAACCATCCTAAGAAATCTAAGGTATTGACTAGAGAGGAAGTTGAACAATTCATAAGAGAGGCAGATGATGAAACCTATTTGTTGGTTAAGGTAGATTTTTGATGATTGTTTTATGTGTTTTTTAAATTACTGATTTCCTTTTAGGTTGTTTTAATACTGGGTATTTCGGGTGCTTGCCGCCGTGAGGAACTCACTAAAATGACGGTCGATGACATAGAAGATAAAAATTCCATTTTGATTGTTAAAGTACCCGATACAAAAACGAATATACAACGAATTTTTACAGTTTCAAATTTAGATTATACTGACATTTACCGAAAATATGCGGCTCTTCGTCCAAGTTATGCTACCAGTCGCCGATTGTTTTTGAAGTATCAAAATAAGAGATATTTTAACCAAGTTGTTGGAATAAATAGTATTGGAAAGATGCCCAGCTTAATAGCAAAACACCTAAATTTACCAAATCCTGATGCCTACACGGGCCATTGTTTTCGGAGAACATCAGCCACACTCCTTGCTAATATGGGGGCCGATATATGTGTTCTGAAGCGACATGGAGGACGGAAATCTTCGACTGTGGCCGAAGGATACGTGGAAGATTCTATCAACAATAAAATTCAAATATCAAATAAAATTTTAGACTGTGAAATTTCAGGATCAAGTGCTGTCACCTCTACGGCAGTTGCTTGCAAATAAAAAATGGATAGTCTTCCAACTCCCAAAACTACGATATCACGAGCTGAATCTGATTAATCTGGTTCAGGAATAAATATTGGTTCGTGCACTGGCTGCACCATTAATGTTAACATTGTAAATAATAAATTAAATAAGGTAGTGTTAAATTTTCTCACAATTTAAAAGCCTTAATTATGGTTATACATTAATAAATAAATGATTGCTTGATTGAGGAACATAAAGGTTAAAATATAAAAATCCCATATAGTTTACATGCAGTGTGCGAAGTAAGTATTTCGCACACTACTTCGCGCACGGTGTCATGGTAACGAAGGAAAATGAAAAAAAGGGTCACTTCGCATATTGTTGTCAATGCGCGAACCTTGTCATTTTTTGACGTTGGTAGAAAAAATATATTAATTATGATTTTTGTTCCAAATCCAAGAAACAAAAATTGCGCCCTCTATCGTGTAAACAATATTTATTTCCTCCTCCGGGAGGTCAACACCCCAACTAATTTATATCGAAATAAATACCATCCAAGATATCATACGAATCTACCTACATACTAAGTTTCAACACTATGGTCCCAAAATTGCGCCTTCTATCGTGTAAACAAGATTTATTTCCTCTCTTGGGGGGTCAACCCCCTAACCAATTCGTACCAAAACCAATTCCATTCAATATATCATACGAAACTACCTACTCATAAACTTTCAATCCTATTGTTCCAAAATAACGCTCTTTATCATGTAAACATGATTTATTTATTTTATTTTTGAACCCAAATCAGTCCCATCTAAGAATCTTTCGAAAATACTTAGTCACAAACTTTCAAACCTATTACTTAAAAATTGCGACCTTTATCGAGTAAACAAGATTTATTTCCTCTCCCGGGGGTCAACCCCTTAACCAATTCGAACCAAAACCAATCCAATTCAAGATATCATACTAAACTATTTATTTACAATTTTTCAACCCTATTGCTTTAAAATTGCGCCCTTTATCGTGCAAACAAGATTTATTTGTTGGGGTAAACAAGATTTATTGGTTGAGGGTTAACCCCCCAACCAATTCGAACCAAAACCAATCCCATCTAAGATATCATACTAAACTACCTATTCACAAACTCTCAACCCTATTGCTACAAAATTGCGCCGTTTATCGTGTAAACAAGACTTATTTCCCCCCAGGGGGGTAAACCCCCCCACCAATTCGAACCAAAACCAATCCTATCCAATATATCATACAAAATTACCTATTTACAAACTTTCAATTCAACTGCTTCAAAATTGCGCCCTTTATCGTGTAAACAACGCTAAAATACATAAGCTCTTACATAAATACATACAAACATATATATATATATATATATATATATATATATATATATATATATATATATATATATATATATATATATATATATATATATATATATATATATATATATATATATATATATGAAAAACTTGGTTCACGGAATGAACCGCGTGAAAGATTTGAAAAATCTCGACGTTTCGGCTCAAGCATCATACAAAATCCCCCTCTATAACCCGAATTCTCAATAGAACAAGTATTGCCTTCCTTAGAGATTCCATTCACACTACCAGACGCAACCTAAATCACACTAACGAACTACTTCTCAAAACTTTCCATCACCTTCACTCTTTCCACGTCCATCCGATCCTATGAGATACTTTTGATCGCCTATCCAACTCCAAGGCACAACATCTTTCCGACCAAAAGACCCTAACCCAGAAAAATAAACTAGCCAAACTCATCAATTCCCAAGAACCACAAAAATCATCTTCATCTTATACCTCCTCCATTGTTCACAATTATTCTGACACCCCAATTTCCGAGATCGCGACAAAAGCACTCTCCAAAGGTTTCAACTATTCCATCACACCTAAATCCATCCCCATAGAAACTATTATCTCCCAAACAGAAGAAGCAATTTCCCATCTTCCAACAGATCAAGCGAAAACTGCCAGGCATGACATCGCCAAAATTCTTCGTTCAAGTCGGCCACCCCGTCCCAACCTCACTTTTTCTGAGAGGCAATCTCTCAAAGAACTTTACAATAACCAAAATCTAGTCGTCCTCCCAGCCGATAAAGGCAATGCCACTGTCATTCTCAACACTTCATCTTACCTCGATAAAATGTCCAATCTTCTAGACACCCCCGACTATAAGCGTATCCCTCATGACCCGACAACATACCTGGAGAAAACCACAAAATCTCGTATCAACCAATCGAATCTCCCACCTGAAATAAAAAAGTCTCTAATCCCAAGAGAAAAGTCTTCAAGAACCTCTCGAATTTATGGTCTACCCAAAGTTCACAAGCCTAATATTCCACTTCGACCTATTGTCAGCGCTTACAATTGTCCAACACATCCTCTTGCGAAATATCTCGCCAAAACCCTTCAACCCCTTGCCGAAAAAACCCAGTCATACGTCAAAAACTCTTTTCACTTCATAGAACTCCTCAAAAGTATTGATATTACCTCAACAGATCTCCTTGTTAGTTTTGATATTGTCTCCTTATTTACAAATTTTCAATGGGAATCCATTGAAGAAACACTTTCCATCCTAGACAAGAAACATCAAATATCATCAGACAACCTATCCCTGATCAAACACTGCATGGCTAACACTTACTTCATCTTTCAAGGCAATTTCTTCAGACAAATCAAGGGAGCCCCAATGGGATCCCCTCTCTCCCCCGTCATGGCCAACATTTTCATGGAACATTTCGAAATCCAAGCTCTCTCGTCATTCGACCTTAAACCATCATGCTGGCTACGTTATGTAGACGATGTCTTTGCGATCTGGCCCCATGGCGGAGACTCGTTGCTCCACTTCTTGAATCATTTGAATGGCATACATCCAAGTATCCAATTCACAATGGAAGTGGAAAACGATGGGTCTCTGCCATTCCTCGATGTCATGGTCAAAAAACTTCCATCCCAAGGCTTCTCCTATTCAGTTTATCGTAAACCCACCCATACAAACCGTTATCTGAACGCCCAGTCTCACCACCATGCTTCTCAACTTAACTCTGTAGTTAATACCCTAATCCACCGCTCCATTCGACTATCTGACGACGAACACCGTGAATCAGAACTCAATACTCTAAAACATATATTATTACAGAACGGTTACAACACATATCAAATCAACAAGAACATACGCAAACACACAAACATCACCCCACCTCTACCTTCTTCCAATCCCACTGAACAAGAATCTACACCTAAATTATTTCTTCCTTACATCAAAGGAGTAACAGATAAGATCGCAAGATCTCTCAAAAATACGAACATCAAAAAGATATTCACCACTCAACAAAAACTGTCCCATCTGGTCAGATCCGTCAAAGATAAAATTCCTAACGAAAATCACGGTGTTTATGAAATTCCCTGTTCCAATTGTCCTCGTACTTATATAGGACAAACAAACCGAAGAATTCAGGTCCGTGCCAAAGAACATTCACTTTCAGTAAGACACTCAGATATCTCCAACGCCCTTTCAAACATCACACCCAAACAGGCCACATTATCGATTTCCCCAATACAAGAACTATTGCTCCCGTCCGATCTTTCAAATCCCGAATTTTCCGTGAAGCTGTAGAAATAGAAAAACGTCCAAATTGTTTGAACACCAGAGATGACAGTCACAGACTCCCATAAGCATGGAAACCACTTCTCAGTGGACGCCATGTAACGCCCAATCAGAGTGCATCCCGCACTGATGAGCGTGAGTACCCGCCCCCCTCCCCTATAAATAGGGCCACGCGACGATCGGCCCGTCAGTTGACTCTGAAGAGTAGGCAGGTTGAGACTTCAGAGTTGACAGGAAGCAGTACGGTTAGTGGAGTAGGCAGGTTGAGACCACGCAATCGTATTGTTTCCGATTCCTCCTAATTCGAATCGTGGAGTAGGCAGATTGAGGACACGATTCTGAATTATTCCCCTTCTAATTCTCCTGAAGAGGGCTTCGCAGAATGAGCCGAAACGTCGAGATTTTTCAAAACTTTCATGCGGTTCATTTCGTGAACCAAATTTTGAAATACATACGACCGCGTAAATCTTTCTAAACATATATATATATATATATATATATATATATATATATATATATATATATATATATATATATATATATATATATATATATATATATATATATATATATATATATATATATATATATATATATATATATATATATATATATATATATAGCAAAACTAGGTCCAATTTTGCTAATCGCACCCATTTTAATAAGCAGGTTTTCAAATTGAAAACCTGCTACGAACGGACGAACTGATAGTTCGACTGAGACGGAAATTATAACCGAAATCATCGTCTAGAAAGCTTTCAAGATAAATCAGACGATTTTAAGTTATATTATACTCACCACTCCGATGGAAAAATAATTGTTGATAATATTATATGGGATCCTGGTGTCGGCTTGTGTTAAGTCTGGTTCAGCGGGTGAAGTATCGTACAATTCAATTAGCCATCTATCCAATAAAACCGTTGACGCTCTCGCAATCTTGTGCAATATCTTGTGGACGGATTCACCCTCGTAACCTCCACCCCAACGGAGACATCTAGCCAAGTCGTTCCCAGTACCCAGGGGAATGACTCCAACGGCCGGCTGACAATCCAGATCGACTTTATCTGAAGCAAATTAACAACAAAAAATAAACATGCTCTCTGAGGCAGAAATAATTCACTTTGAATATGAACTTGTGTAAATATGAAAATGTGAAATTGTGAATTCAAGAATTTTCAGATTATCATACCAAAGATATCACTTAAAAATTTGAAAGTTCAGGAGTTTACAAGTTGTTTTATACTGTATGTAAAGGAGTTTATATAGGTCAGACTATTCCATCATTCAAGACAAGATTTAAAGAACACCAACAATCTTTTTTTTCAAAATAAAACGGATTCAACGTTTTTAAATCATTGCCGTGAAAACCACCACCCATTTCCATAAATAGATAACTTTCAAATTATCCACAAATTACCGAAAGGAACCAAACTAACTTTAGTGTATTGTAACGGGTCAATTTACCGAGTGACTGTAGCCACTGCATTTTGTACTGAATTGTTCATTTAGGTACCGTGGTTTCATGCTTCACTTTCCTTTGCTCTATGATTAATGAGTTGCGCGGAACGAGAGTATCTAAGTAGTGCCGGATGAACAATCGTTCTTTCTTTTAGCCATTGGTCATCGAATGAATAACATCGTTAATTATTAGAGTTATATTCAATATAAGTGGAAAGTCTGTTAAATTTTATTAAAATTTATTAAGTATGTGTGGCGTCTGACAAGCCGGTAAGTTATGGGAAGAATTATATCTATTTCGTGTTAATGCATTATCTTGAAAATCTGAATGTTATTCCGTATTTCATCTTTCCGCCATTTCATTTCAATTTTTTTTTTCATTTACCTATATTAAATTATTTATCTTTCTATATTGAAATAATCATCTCACATTTCTTAATTTAAAATATTGCTAATTCATTTGCTTGTTTAATTCTCTCAATTTAACACAAGATTTTTGTAGGTTAGTGATGGCAAATTTCACGTTTTCATATCTAATGCTCAGTTTAATGTTGGAACATATGCTGTCTTTCTTAGCATTTTTGCTTGAGACAAATCTAAATGTTAATTTGAATTGGCTATCGATACCCTACAGATATCTTGGAACATATTTAGTTAGAGATTGTATGTTGATTTGCCCCGAATTATTTTAGCCACTTGGTCAGGAGCTAAGAACCACTTGGTCAGGAGCTAAGAACCACTTGGTCTGGAGTTTAACCTTGGTTAGAGCTAAAAGACACATCATCTGAAGTTTGGAATCCACGTTATCGGAAGTTCGAAATCCACGTTATCTGGAGCTACCAAGAAACGAAAAAAAAGGCAGAAGTTAAGAACACAATCTATCTAAAGAGGGACCTCAAACATCGATATTTGTAAAAACAAGATAAGTCTCATTGTAATTATGTAAAAAAGGATAGTAAATACCTTTCATTTTAACTTGTTGTTATTACTGTGAACAAACCTAGAACACTCATATGTTAACCAATCTCCCTGCTGGCACATAAATGGCACATAAATAACACTTTTCAAAAGGGAGGTTGGTTACAGTATTCAAACAATAATGATTTTTCTAAGAACATTTTAATGTACCAATTTGGGAAATCCACTTCGATTAGCCCTTCTTGAAATGTGTTCCTCTTGCCTATTTGGGGCAATAATTCTTTCCCACCCGTAAGCGCAAATCTATAATTATGTATTCAGTTTTTTACATTACATAAAGTGAACAAGGAAAATTCTTTAATAATTAAAAAAATAATCAAACAACTTTCCAAGGAAGCTGGTTATACGTATTCAGCAACGCAAAATCTGCATTCACAATCGAACGGTGAATTCCACGATTTGTATTGGGGAACAATTAGAAATTTGTTAATTCACTCCGAGTCAAATAAGCTGCACTGATGAGATCTAATAAGATCGAAACAGCTGTATGCAGATTTTGAGTCGGGGTGACATTGAATAGTTTTGAAGATGTAATAATGTGAGTTGTGGAATTTAGCAAAGTTGAAACAATGTAAAGTTATGATCTCCAAATTAGTTGCTCCGTCTTGACAATATCTCAATTTTCAAACTCAAGTTTGTAGTTTTTAGTAGACTTTTGATTGATACAACGTTCTCGAAATATTAATACAAGGTTTGAATAGAGGCCGTTCTAAAATCTGATTTAGTAAAAATATATAGCTGGTCGGTGAAATAATGAGCAACTGAATTTTTTGATTTATAGAAGTACTTAGTTTTCCCACGAGTGATAGCTTGATAAAAAACTTGCGGAAAAATATTTAAAAAAAGCGTGAACATCCGAGCTCCGTCACTAAGCCCATATTTTTTAAAATACAAATTCCTAATCCCCTAAGTCAATTTGGAGGGGCTGAAGAATTGAATACCTGCAAAAACGGATAAAACTCTGAGGATTTTTATTCAATACCAAGTAAAAGTAAAGGAGTGTATATAGGTCAGACTGGTCGATCGTTCAAGACAAGATTTAAAGAACACCAACAATCTTTTTTGAAAAATAAAACAGATTCAACGTTTTCAACTCATTGCCGTGAAAACCACCACCCGTTTCCACAAATAGATAACTTTCAAATTATATACAAATTACCGAAAGGAACCAAACTAACTTACTTAGAATCATTAGAAATTTTCAAACTCAATCATAATGCAAAAAATATATTGCTGAACGACCAGATTGATTTGATATATTCTCCTATATTTAGTGTATTCAAACATTAATGATTTTTCTAAGAACATTTTAATGTACCAATTTGGGAAATCCACTTCGATTAGCCCTTCTTGAAATGTGTTCCTCTTGCCTATTTGGGGCAATAATTCTTTCCCACCCGTAAGCGCAAATCTATAATTATGTATTCAGTTTTTTACATTACATAAAGTGAACAAGGAAAATTCTTTAATAATTTAAAAAATTAACAAACAACTTTCCAAGGAAGCTGGTTATACGTATTCAGCAACGCAAAATCTGCATTCACAATCGAACGGTGAATTCCACGATTTGTATAGGAGAACAATTAGAAATTTGTTAATTCACTCCGAGTCAAATAAGCTGCACTGATGAGATCTAATAAGATCGAAACAGCTGTATGCAGATTTTGAGTCGGGGTGACTTGACAATTTCTATAATTCACCGTTCGATTGTGAATGCACATTTTGCGTTGCTGAATACGTATATATATAACCAGCTTCCTTGGAAAGTTGTTTGATGATTTTTTAAATTAATAAAGAACTTTCCTTGTTCACTTTATGTAATGTATGAAATTGACCATGGTCGACTAGTATGTTTTTCATGATTTGATTGTTGTATTTTGCGTATTAAGCGAATAGAATATTCGGAGCGCGCTCTCGTGAGTATATCCAAAGGTTTTAAATCACTATGTTAGTGTTCCTTGGAATCATATACACCACTGTTGTAGAGTAGTTTAAGTGACGAATTTCTGCATTTTCAGTCTAAGCGGTGAATTGTTGTTTCCCAATATCTTTGGTGAGATGGCGCTCTGGATTGTTATCCAGCCAGTGTTACTGACCATGATTTGTATTGGGAAACAATTAGAAATTTGTTAATTCACTCCGATTCAAATAAGCTGCACTGATGATATCTAATAAGATCGAAACAGCTGTATGCAGATTTTGAGTCGCGGTGACTTGATAATTTCTATAATTCACCGTTCGATTGTGAATGCAGATTTTGCGTTGCTGAATACGTATAACCAGCTTCCTTCGAAAGTTGTTTGATAATTTTTTTAATTATTAAAGAATTTTCCTTGTTCACTTTATGTAATGTATGAAATTGACCATGGTCGACTAGTATGTTTCTCATGATTTGATTATTCAGTTTTTAACTCAATCTGCTCGATGATGGTCTAGTGACCGAAATTGCAATCGCAGTGTTATATTTTTCGAAGTATTTTTGTTATAATAAACGTAGTATGTAAAAGATATCTTGCTGAACGACCAGATTGACTTGATATATTCCCCTATATTTAGTTCATTCAAACAATAATGATTTTTCTAAGAACATTTTGTTGTACCAATTTGGGAAATCCACTTGAAATATGTTCCTCTTGTCTAATTAGGTACCTGCAATAATTCTTTCCCACCCGTAAGCGAAAATCTATAAATATGTATTCAGTTCTTAACTCAATCTGCCCGATGATGGTCAAGTATTTTTGTGATAATAAACATAGTAAATTAAAGTTTTGTTTTTGTTCAAAAATACTTCAAATGCCTGAATAGCACCTCCTTAATATCAGCTGACGAATTGACGTACAAATTTTCATTTTTAAAACTGAATATGGATTGGCTGTAGAGATCCGCTACGCTCGAAAATTCTCAAAAACGCTTGAAAT
>JARQZK010003071.1:0-22500 GCA_030704885.1 Cynegetis impunctata | reverse complement strand
GTTTCGCAGGAATATTCCTGGGAGTTATCTCTATAAAAGAAGGCGGAGGCTTTTTCAAAATTGAAGCAAAATAAGTTTGCATCAGACCAGGATTTGATCAATTGTCATTTCAGAGTGCAGTGTCGTAGAATTAGGATTGCTCCAAGTAATTCTTACATCATCCGTGAAAAGGGTAATTTCTTCACTGATCCTCAGATATGTAATATCATTTGTAAATAATCAGAAGAGGACGGTACCTAAAACAGAACCATGACCAACGTAGCTCTGCTGCTCACGCGTAGTAAACGACGTAGTTACGTATTGCGAAAAGTATGGATATTATTAAAGATCGTAAACACTTCTTTCAATGGTGAACAAATTCAAAAGACGTAAGCTATCAAGCCAATTTCTGGAATATTGATATTTGTTCGAAAACAATAGTCAAAAAAATAGGAGGGCTGCAGGCCTCATTTCTTATTTGCATTCAGAGTGAAATATTTTTACTTATATCAGTGGACAATAGATATTTATTTTATTAGGAGTATAAGGTTTACATTCTGTGACTGAGTAGGGATGTTTAAATTAAATCCCTGCGAGTCACATAATGTACCTTATTATACCTCCTGTATAACAAATTAACGATGGAAAAATAATTTGGCTTGAATCCATGGCAACTGTAAATAATGTGAGTGATAAATTAAATGACATCGACAATTCCACTCATGTATAATAATTCCCATTTGAGAGAACGAAAATCGTAGTTTGCTATCGGATAAATAGGAAGGAACAGAAATGCAAGTGGATAAAAATATCGGATAAATTACGTTACCTTACCAACGCTAGCAATTATTCTTTTAGCAAGCGTTGCATCAGTTTGACAATTGTAAATGTCGAAAACAGAATTTTACAACAAATACCTAATATTCCAGTAAATACGTTGAGATTTGGTAATATTTGCGAGGCAGAAATAATAAGGGAGATCGAAAAATCAACTCCTGAAAATACAAAAAAAGTCATTCTTCCATTTGGAATCAATTTAGCGAATTTTGTAAACAACGAAACTTCAATTTGGAAACCGAACAGTCAGTGGAAAATGTGGCAGGAATATTGATGGACTGGGGCTTTAATATGAAGAAACAGAATGGGAAAGATTATAAAGAATATGTGGTGAAAACAATGTGGAACACAACCGCGAAAATGTTGCAAATCATGTATTTCGAAAAATTTAATGTTACTTTCAATCTTTTCGCTGATTTGGCATTAATTCATGGAATTGTCGTACCAAATACCACGCGAGCTCAGATCTCATACTTACTTTCATTGGCAATTTAACGAGAGCTGTTCTGACAAAATCACGAGAGCGTAGCTCGAGTGATTTTGTCTGAACAGATAAGTATTCGAAAACAAAGACGAAAAAATATCCGGCTAAATCTGAGCTCTAGTGGTATTACCCCCGATAATTTCATTTCTCGAGAAATATAGAGCCATATTCAATTGTGCTAAGATACTGTAGTATGGCTGATGAATCTAGTACACCATCCACGCCACCAATAGTTGCAGCAGTAGCAAAAGTAGCAGTGCAGCAGCTATTACCAACAAAATTCGTGGCCGTTTACGAAGCGTCGTATCAAGGATTTCTGAATTATTGCCAGCGAGAAAATATAAAGAAGTATTCCGAAAATGCTTCGTAAAAAAAGGGTTACTTTATGTTTTATTTTAGATATATAAATATGATAAAAGAGATATGTGACATTATATAAGATACCTGCATTGTTGCATTTCGAAAATAAGCCAATAAATTAAATTAAAGTTGAGCGTCATAAAATGAAGAGTTCTTCACTATGGAGCCACTATTCAGTGATCCGGTCCTTGCTTCATATCAGGAAAAAGATTGATATTTCGAAATTCCTCGACCTCCAGGCGTTTTTGGAAAAGTATCCGAGGGAGAACTACCATGGGAAAAAGTCGGCAGTTTTAACAAAGGACCAGTTTGTTAGACAACAATACCAGTTCAGAATTCGATAGAAATGAGATTTTACGTAGTGCCATTTTACATAACTGTATAGTAAATTTTAACTTTAAATAAAGTAATGTTCGTAAAAAATGGGTTACTTTATGTTTTATTTTAGATATATACATATGATTAAAAAGATATGTGACATAATATAAGATACCTGCATTGTTGCATTTCGAAAATAAGCCAATAAATTAAATTAAAGTTGAGCGGCGTATAAATAAGTGTTATACTCCGCCGGAGTATAACACTTATACGCCGCTTGAGCTAAAAGTCATAAAAGTGACACTTATACCTGCTCCAAACAATCAGCAAAATGACCATTATCTGACGTTTGAAAATAAAATATAATTTGCATATATGTAGATGCAACGATGAGAGAAAAGTGGTGCGGGATAGTTGCAGCGGTAGTAAAATTGGATTATTCCTAAAATGCCTTTCCCAAGTCATCGGAAAGAAGGACATCGAAGCCATAACGTAGTAAATGAATAGGCATATCTAGTCACGGCGCCACATCGGGTGGTGGTATGTCTTTAATTCACGATGGCTAAACATTACATCCTGATAATCTACAAATTTTCGGGCCTGAGAGCTAAATTTCGTATAATTAATTAATGGATATCTGTGGCTAAGGTTCCGCTCCAACGGCATGAGCAATTACGGTTGTTACTGTATAGATTGCCCAGCATATTTTTCCGAGAAGAGAGAGAGAGAGAGTTCGTGGAAACTAGGAATTCGATCATGTCTGGCGAAGGGACGCCAACTTAACCAATTTCCAGAGTACAAAGTTGGCTCATAACAAAAATAATTTTTTCCGTACCTATTTGAAAATTTTCGTGAAAAACGCCTGATTATTCAATAACAAACTTTGGGAATTTATAATATTCCATCTATCGGCATAAAATTTCAGAGTTAATGTATTGAAATGGCCTGAATTTAAATAGAATAATATTGTGTATTCCTGCGTATTACCTTTCAGGCTACCAAAACTTTCTGGACGGTATTACAATTTTTATATTTGCAATATTCTTAGGAATATATTTACACGCTGGAATATATTATATGATGAGTACATTATGCAGTTTCCCTTGAATAAAAGCCGAGTGTTTACTTCCGTATATTAATTGAAGAGTTTTATTCTATATATAACACATATTTAAAATTTCAGGTACAATTTTTCAACTTTCTTACTCAATTGAAATTCTCGAATATCCACAAGGACCACAAGCACGCTTGGAATTGTTGGGAAGCTGCACAAGACCTCAAAAACCACCATAGAAAATAAAATCTCTATGTTAAAATGGCGGCGATCAGGGAATAAAGTCGAAACTGTGCACTTCAATAACATCAACTCAATCTATGTAAAAAATAAATTTTTACCATCTGACTCAATCTGAATGAACTGTGGAAGTGCGCAAATTCTCAATCATCACGAAAAATCAGAATCTAAACATGAAAATTGTGTGTGTCAGCTCCGACGAACGACTGGAGCTTACTCCAGTCGTGTGTTAGTTTTTTTCATATCTTTCAATATTTTATTAACTTCGATAATTTAATAATTTTGTTTATTGTGCACAAATATATGTATTAATACATATAAAAAATAAACTACACCTTAAATCAAAACAAAAATTGATGGTTAGGTTGCTGTTGTGTGTGTTTTATCATATGTATAGTACTACCTATACAGGCATCAACTGTTGCCGGTATACCCTAATATATGCGGAGTGAACTCCAATAATAATAATATTATATATAATATAAAATAGAAAAGATATATGCAATTGATCAAACATACATAAATACGTTAAATAACAGACAGCTGTAAATTGAATTAATTATAATAATAATAATATCGATCTCGACAGATCCACAAGAAAAGTAATGAACATGAATCGGAGCCTGCATCCCATTTGCTCGATACAGAGAATATACCTTCCTCGAACGCAGGGAGGCAGGGGTTTTCATAGTTTGGAATACCAACACCATCAACAAACCTTGTAAATGGCAATAAGGATATTGAAAAGTGAAGACCCGCTTCTAAAAATGGTAGCTTATCATGAAATCAGGAATCAAGAAGCGTTCCTATTCAGAGCTGGACGCCTTGGAAAAGCTCAATATGACCGGCATATCAATTGAGCCTGAGCTAGCAGGAACACCGATCACGCCGGCCGAACAAAGAAGACTGGGTAGGCAGATAAGACAAGCACAACTGAAGACACTCCTTGAAGATCATATGAGTAAAAATCTGCACTCCAAATATTACTAGAATTTGGAGGAACAGGGCCTGTCGGAAGAACCATCCTTTTTGAAGTCGGAAGGGCTTAAGTCGGAAACGGAGGGATTTGTTATGGCTTGTCAAGATGGAGTGATAAATACAAGATGGTATAAAAAGAACATAATGAAAGTGGACACTCCAACAACTTGCAGAGCATGCCATAGAGAGCAGGAAACTCTTATGCACATCCTGTCTGCTTGCAGAGTCCATGCTCCATCAGGGTATATACAAAGACATAATGGGGCGCTCCGAATTCTCTACTTCCATCTGAGAGAAGTTTATGGTATAGACAAAGCACCAGTGCTACCATATGTTCCACTAGAAATTGAAGCGGTTGTTGAAAACGATAGAGCTCGCATATACTGGAACTATGCTTTTCCAACAACTCGGCAGATCCACGCAATGAAGCCAGATATAGTCCTACTGGACAAAGAGCTCAGAGAATTGTTTGTTGCCGAGTTTTCATCCCCTGCCGAAAATAATGTGGTGATGAAAGAAGAACAGAAAAGGGAAAAATACAGAGATTTTATGTTCGAACTGAGGACACTATCCCCAGGGCATAAAGTTACGATGGTCGTACTAATCATAGATTGTCTAGGCGGAATGAGAGCTAACTATGTGACAGAACTGAAAATTATTCCGGCATGCAGATCTCTGGCCGATATATTGACGCGCAGAATGCAGAAAGCAGTGTTGCTCGGGTCACTTCGAGTCATTAGGTCCCATGAACTATAGAGGCCGCTTGCAGCTCATCTCTTTTGTTAAGGGACGCTGTAAGGGCAGGATGAAGAACTACTCCAAGGAATGCGTGAGAGGTTTTTTAGTGAGTAACCAGCAACATCCGGAGTCTCACACACCCTGAGAATGCGGGATACCATCAGGATAGTCTGAAAAAGATTCTTCCTCTCACACGGAAGAAGAAAAAAAATAAAAAATAATAATAAACTTATCCGCATCCACGTGTTTTTCAGATTCTTCTTCTTCGTTATTCATTGTCACTCAAACCGGTTTTTCTATATATTTCAATATTTTAGTAACTTCAATCACTTGATAATTTTGTTTATTGTGCACAAATATAAGTATCACCTATACATCCACATGTAACGTGTCAATTCCCCGATTATACCGCCGCTACTGGAATTTCGCATCAAGGTACCGTGATTCCACGCTTCAGTATTGTTTAATCTATGAATAACAGAATTGCGCAGGTGAAATGACCTGCGTATTAAGAAAGAGAGTATCTAGGTAGTGTCGGATTAAGAATCGTTCTTCCTTTTAGCAGCTGGTTCTTGTAGAGAAAACAACGTCAACTAATAGAATTATATTCAATATAAATTGAATAGTTTGTTAAAGATTTATTAAAATTTATTAAGTATCTGTGGCGTCTGATAGACGGTAAGTTATGAGAAGAAATATAATTATTTCGTATTAATGCATTATCTCGAAAATCTGAATTGATCCCATATTTCATTTTTCCGCCATTTCGATTTTTTTTCATTTATCTATATTAAACTATTTATCTTTAAATATTGAAATAATCATCTCACATATCTTAATTTAAAATATTTCTTATTTATTTTCTTATTTCATTCACTCATTTTAACACAAGATTTTTGTAGGTTAACGATGGCAAATTTCACGTGGTCATATCTTATGTTCAGTTTAATGTTGGAACATATGCTGTCTTTCTTAGCATTTTTGCTTGAGACAAATCTAAATGTTAGTTCAAATTGGCCATCGATACCCTACAGATATTCTTGGAACATATTACGTTTGAGATTCTATGTTGATTTGCCCCGAATTATTTTAGCCACTTGGTCAGGAGTTTAACCTTGGTTAGAGCTAAAAGGCACGTTATCTGGAGCTTAGAGAATTCACTTTATCTGGAGCTAAGAATTTACCTTATCTGGAGTTTAAAAACCTTACCTGGAGCTACCAAGAACTGGGAACAACGATAGGGCAGAAGTCACACAAGAAGAATACAATCAACCTAGGAAAACATCTAAAAAGTCCACAGAACATTAAATAAGAAAAACATAAAGATAAGTCTCATTTGATGTAGTAAGAAAGCATTAAATACCATCATTTTACTTAGACCCAGAACTTATATATGTTAACCAATCTCCCTGCTAGCCAGGGCATTAAATATTGTTTAAAAGGGAGGTTGGTTACAAACTGTTGCCGGTATCCCCTAATATATGCGGCGGTATACTATTAATCTCGAAGTAATAAGTACGCATAGTACGTTGCGCAAAAGTAACATTTCACTTTTAATTAACGCTCGATTTTACTGCTCATAAAGTTTTCATACCGCGGGCTAAATATGAAAATCGTTTCTTAAGAATTGAACTCCAAAAATAGCAGTGGTGTAGAAGAAGTAGAGACAGACCCCAAATGAAGTAGGCACATACTTGAAAAAACACGTTGGTTTTAGATGGATAAACACGATATAAAAACCTCTTTTGCCTTTTGCCAAATAGAGCATCAATAGCCTATTATTTTCTGAGAAAATACTACTCATAATTGATGGAATGCAAAAGCATGAATAAAATTTCTCCACGATCATCACAGAATTCGCCAATTCTGATATCAAATTTGATTACAGAATGCTGGAATTCTCTCTCTTGAGATTGAAGAAATATTCTGCAACACCTCTGCCCCCATGAAATTTGAATGTATTTGCTTTCTCTCCCTTGTAATAGAATAATATTCTCACACTGGCTAGCAATAATAACATTAGCCTTGACACAGTTGATTGTCATCGTAGTGGCAAATTTGAGTAAGTGTCAAAATTATTGCTGTTACGTTTTCATTCGAAAATAATAATAAGTAGCATGAATTTATTCAGTGATTCAGAATCAGAGTGTGAAAATAAACCACCTGAAATTACAGAAAGTGCTAATAATATTCTGGAGAGTTTACTACCAAAACAATCGAAGAATGAATATGAAAAATATTACAAACTGTTCATGGATTAGAAACAAACAAAGAAAACGGATTCCTTTTCCGAAAATATTTTGATTGCGTTTTTTGGTGAATTATTGGAAAAATGGAAATCTTCAACAATGTGGAAAATATATTCAATATTAAAAGCAACGATAAACGTAAAACATGATATAGACATTTCATTTTCATTTTGGTGTAATATAAATTATATTTGTTCGTTTTCATTTAAAAATATATATTTAAAATTTTTGATCGTGGAGAAAGTATAGTCTGCTACTCGGTTAGAATGAAAATTCGTGATGCTCGTGGTTCCTCATGCTCGCCTTCGGCTCGCGCTCGGAATTTTTCCACTCGCATCGAATTTTCATTCTAACCTTGTTACAGAATATACTATTCTGAAAGTGATTGATGCTGGAGGGATGTTTTGAAGATGTGGATGGCGTTGAAAAAATAAAATCTGTATTTGAAGTTGGTTTTTTGCATCATTGTTGTGTTTCGATTCATTGTTGGTATGAATTAAGTCTGTACTTAATTGTTGCATATTAGTTAAATACAACTCGAACTCTTTGATAACACACACACACATACACACACACACACACATATATATATATATATATATATATATATATATATATATATATATATATATATATATATATATATATATATAAATATATATATTTATGAAAAACTTGGTTCTCGCTTGGCTCTCGGAATGAACCGCGTAAAAGATTTGAAAAATCATCTGTATTATTCCCGTTATAATTCTCCTGAAGATGGCTTCGCAAAAGGAGCCGAAACGACAGAGATTTTTCAAATCTTTTACGCGGTTCATTCCGAGAACTAAGTTTTTCAAATACTTCCGACCGCGGAAATCTTTCTGAACATATATATATATATATATATATATATATATATATATATATATATATATATATATATATATATATATATATATATATATATATATATATATATATAATAAATTCGATGGACGATGAATCAACTCTGTGGTAGTTCATATTTATATTAAAAAAATTAAATAATAAGAAAACAACTTGTCTAGAAACCACAAAATGAAAATAAATATTTATTCGACTAGTTTCGCCTGTTACAGCATTATCAAGACTGAATACATAATTGCAAAGACATCGCTTGAAAATATATAAGTATTTCGGTTCGGTACCTGGGGGTGGTAAAATGTAATCGATGGGTCCAAGTTATCAGAGATTTAACAGTGGGGAGTGGTTTAAGTCTAACTGGTCATTAAGAAGAATGTAATTATGGGATTTTTGGATCTTGTTTATTTCCATGGCTTCCAGGAAGTTCATTATCATACCTTTATCACAGTAATGAAGAATTTTTGGTTTGAAAGAGGATGAGATGTTATGTTTTTTTGACTCTAGATGTTCCCTAAATGCTGATTGTCCGTTTTTTAGATGTTCTTTTAGCCTGGTTTCAAAACATCTCCCGGTCTGACCTATATATGTTGAATTACATTCTTCACAGCCCATTCTATAAATTCCTGTTTTCTTCATTGGATCGACTTTTGACATTTTGTTATTAAAAATCATTCTATCTAATCTGCTGTGACTCGAAAAAGCAGTATTCAAATTATTATTTTTAAAGAATTGAATGATCTTTGAAGAGGGATGTGCGTATAAGGGATGCTCACAAACTTTTGTACATTTTTGTTATTGCAGTATGGTCCATATAATTTCAAATTGATAAAATGTTTCTCTTTTTTCGAAATTAAACTATTTATTATTTTTTAGTGGAAAATCATTTATTAATACCTATCGCGCGAATCACGTCAATTTCTACCATAAGGTCTTGTTTTGATTAAAGGAAACCGAAAAAAGCCCTGTGAATCATTGAGTTAAGAGCCGCGAGTCGATGGCTAATGACTGAAAGAATTATAAACTTATGATGGCGTCTGAGAAAGTAGGTTTCCTGAATATTCTATATGAAAATTTATCCTGTTGTTTCGATATTGTTAGGTCGAGAAAATTTAACGAATTATTTTGTTCTGTTTCTACTGTGAACTTGATCTTATCATGTATTGAATTTAGATATGTTAGGTATAATTTAATATGTCGGTCTGTTCCCATTGAATCCAACCAAGATATCATCCACATCGCCAGCGGTACCAAAAAATAATATGTTTTTTTAGATAGATCTGATTCTAATATTGTGGTTTCCATGTTGTCCATGAATATGTCTGCTAATAACGGGCTGAGGGGAGAACCCATAGGAAGACCTGAATTCTGTAAATATATTTTGTTTTTGAATCTAAAAAAGTTCTGTCTCAAAACAACATTAAATAATGTTGAGAATTTCTGTTTTTGTTGCTGGAAGAGTTTTTTGTTTTTCTAAAATGTTTTCAATTAGAGGTATACACTCTTCCGTAGGGTATGTTAGGAAACATGTTGGAGACGTCGAAGGATACTAATTTTAAAATTTTTATCAAAATCGATTTTTTCTAATTTTTGTATGAGTTCTAATGAGTTTTTCACACTATATTTTGGAGAGAAATGAGTATGTTCTTTTGAAGGCTGTGTTGAGGAAATTTTTGAAAGTTTACAAGAAGGAGCTTTCGAAAACGAGGCAACTGGTCTAATGGGTAAGGCCGTCTTTGTGTACTTTAACAAGACCGAATAATTCGGGAGGTTCAGCACTCATTGGAATAACTTTTTTTCTTCAGGTAAAAGGAATCCAACAATTCTGACGCTTGTTGTACGTTCGAATTTAATTTGAGTTAAAAAGGACGTCGTGGGATCTTTTTGTAAAAGGGAAATATCTAATTTGGATAAGACCTCTTCCATTTTTTCAATGTACTCTTCTTGCTTCAAACATACTAAAGTGTTTTCCTTTGTCGGCTTTGGTTAGTACTAGGTTGTTATTTTTGACTTTCTCTTTTTATGTTTTTATTGTTTTTATATTCACGGTGTTTCCTTTCTCCAGTCGCTTCATTTCTTATGGTATTTGCCAGAATATGTTAACCTGTGTTCGGCTGTGCAATTATTTTTATATTTTGTTGGATTGCAACTTCCAAGTGCACTCCCAAGATTTCCTTCTCATGTTTTTTTGTGAAATTGGGTGAAATATTTCGGACCTTTATTCAAAAATCTCATTTTCTTCTATATCAAAGTTGGTATTTGAAAGGTTCTTGAACCTTGGATAGAAGTCGTAATTGGTTGTGTCACATGTGTGGTATGGTTGGTTTTTGTTGTTTCGCTGACAATATACTTATTTTCTTCTGTTGAGATTGACGTTTTAGGTGTATATAATTTTACTCACTTTTTCTCTCACTGTATCATCTAAAAATATCGAACTCAATGGCTTGAAGATGGCGAAAAAGGTTAGTGTGAACAAGTTTCAGGTAGGATCTGCAGATATGTCGTTTTTTTATGTAAGGATTAATTTCTTCTCTTATCCACTGTTTTTGTACCATCTTCTTCAGTTTTTCGGTTAAACTATTATTGATGTTGAATTAACTTTCACATAATTAGGCACTAAACTCATTTTTACACATTTGTTTGTTGAACCAAATATTTTGCGCGGCTGTTCTTTGCTTTATATGTAAATCTATAGTATTAGATTCATCAAACATGCCCGACTAGCATTATTAATAAATTCGATGGACGATGAATCAACTCTGTGGTAGTTCATCATTATATATTAAAAAAATTAAAATAATAAGAAAACAACTTGTCTAGAAACCACAAAATGAAAATAAATATTTATTCGACTAGTTTCGCCTGTTACAGCATTATCAAGACTGAATACATAATTGCAAAGACATCGCTTGAAAATATATAAGTATTTCGGTTCGGTACCTGGGGGTGGTAAAATGTAATCGATGGGTCCAAGTTATCAGAGATTTAACAGTGGGGATGGTTTAAGTCTATAACTGGTCATTAAGAAGAATGTAATTATGGGATTTTTGGATCTTGTTTATTTCCATGGCTTCCAGGAAGTTCATTATCATACCTTTATCACAGTAATGAAGAATTTTTGGTTTGAAAGAGGATGAGATGTTATGTTTTTTTGACTCTAGATGTTCCCTAAATGCTGATTGTCCGTTTTTTAGATGTTCTTTTAGCCTGGTTTCAAAACATCTCCCGGTCTGACCTATATATGTTGAATTACATTCTTCACAGCCCATTCTATAAATTCCTGTTTTCTTCATTGGATCGACTTTTGACATTTTGTTATTAAAAATCATTCTATCTAATCTGCTGTGACTCGAAAAAGCAGTATTCAAATTATTATTTTTAAAGAATTGAATGATCTTTGAAGAGGGGATGTGCGTATAAGGGATGCTCACAAACTTTTGTACATTTTTGTTATTGCAGTATGGTCCATATAATTTCAAATTGATAAAATGTTTCTCTTTTTTCGAAATTAAACTATTTATTATTTTTAGTGGAAAATCATTATTAATACCTATCGCGCGAATCACGTCAATTTCTACCATAAGGTCTTGTTTTGATTAAGGAACCGAAAAAGCCCTGTGAATCATTGAGTTAAGAGCCGCGAGTCGATGGCTAATTGGACTGAAAGAATTATAACTTATGATGGCGTCTGAGAAAGTAGGTTTCCTGAATATTCTATATGAAAATTTATCCTGTTGTTTCGATATTGTTAGGTCGAGAAAATTTAACGAATTATTTTGTTCTGTTTCTACTGTGAACTTGATCTTATCATGTATTGAATTTAGATATGTTAGGTATAATTTAATATGTCGGTCTGTCCCATTGAATCCAACCAAGATATCATCCACATCGCGGTACCAAAAAATAATATGTTTTTTAGATAGATCTGATTCTAATATTGTGGTTTCCATGTTGTCCATGAATATGTCTGCTAATAACGGGCTGAGGGGAGAACCCATAGGAAGACCTGAATTCTGTAAATATATTTTGTTTTTGAATCTAAAAAAGTTCTGTCTCAAAACAACATTAAATAATGTTGAGAATTCTGTTTTTGTTGCTGGAAGAGTTTTTTGTTTTTCTAAAATGTTTTCAATTAGAGGTATACACTCTTCCGTAGGTATGTTAGGAAACATGTTGGAGACGTCGAAGGATACTAATTTAAAATTTTTATCAAAATCGATTTTTTCTAATTTTTGTATGAGTTCTAATGAGTTTTTCACACTATATTTTGGAGAGAAATGAGTATGTTCTTTGAAGGCTGTGTTGAGAAATTTTGAAAGTTTACAAGAAGGAGCTTTCGAAAACGAGGCAACTGGTCTAATGGATAGGCCGTCTTTGTGTACTTTAACAAGACCGAATAATTCGGGAGGTTCAGCACTCATTGGAATAACTTTTTTCTTCAGGTAAAAGGAATCCAACAATTCTGACGCTTGTTGTACGTTCGATTTAATTTGAGTTAAAAAGGACGTCGTGGGATCTTTTTGTAAAAGGGAAATATCTAATTTGGATAAGACCTCTTCCATTTTTTCAATGTACTCTTCTTGCTTCAAACATACTAAAGTGTTTCCTTTGTCGGCTTTGGTTAGTACTAGGTTGTTATTTTTGACTTTCTCTTTTATGTTTTTATATTCACGGTGTTTCCTTTCTCCAGTCGCTTCATTTCTTATGGTATTTGCCAGAATATGTTTACCTGTGTTCGGCTGTGCAATTATTTTTATATTTTGTTGGATTGCAACTTCCAAGTGCACTCCCAAGATTTCCTTCTCATGTTTTTTTGTGAAATTGGGTGAATATTTCGGACCTTATTCAAAATCTCATTTTCTTCTATATCAAAGTTGGTATTTGAAAGGTTCTTGAACCTTGGATAGAAGTCGTAAATTGGTTGTGTCACATGTGTAATGGTTGGTTTTTGTTGTTTCGCTGACAATATACTTATTTTCTTCTGTTGAGATTGACGTTTAGTGTATATAATTTTACTCACTTTTTCTCTCACTGTATCATCTAAAATATCGAACTCAATGGCTTGAAGATGGCGAAAAAGGTTAGTGTGAACAAGTTTCAGGTAGGATCTGCAGATATGTCGTTTTTTATGTAAGGAATTAATTTCTTCTCTTATCCACTGTTTTTGTACCATCTTCTTCAGTTTTTCGGTTAAACTATTATTGATGTTGAATTTAACTTTCACATAATTAGGCACTAAACTCATTTTTACACATTGTTTGTTGAACCAAATATTTTGCGCGGCTGTTCTTTGCTTTATATGTAATCTATAGTATAGATTCATCAAACATGCCCGACTAGCATTATTAATAAATTCGATGGACGATGAATCAACTCTGTGGTAGTTCATATTTATATTAAAAAAATTAAATAATAAGAAAACAACTTGTCTAGAAACCACAAAATGAAAATAAATATTTATTCGACTAGTTTCGCCTGTTACAGCATTATCAAGACTGAATACATAATTGCAAAGACATCGCTTGAAAATATATAAGTATTTCGGTTCGGTACCTGGGGGTGGTAAAATGTAATCGATGGGTCCAAGTTATCAGAGATTTAACAGTGGGGAGTGGTTTAAGTCTAACTGGTCATTAAGAAGAATGTAATTATGGGATTTTTGGATCTTGTTTATTTCCATGGCTTCCAGGAAGTTCATTATCATACCTTTATCACAGTAATGAAGAATTTTTGGTTGAAAGAGGATGAGATGTTATGTTTTTTTTTTGACTCTAGATGTCCCCTAAAAAAAAAACATAACATCTCATCCTCTTTCAAACCAAAAATTCTTCATTACTGTGATAAAGGTATGATAATAAACTTCCTGGAAGCCATGGAAATAAACAAGATCCAAAAATCCCATAATTACATTCTTCTTAATGACCAGTTAGACTTAAACCACTCCCCACTGTTAAATCTCTGATAACTTGGACCCATCGATTACATTTTACCACCCCCAGGTACCGAACCGAAATACTTATATATTTTCAAGCGATGTCTTTGCAATTATGTATTCAGTCTTGATAATGCTGTAACAGGCGAAACTAGTCGAATAATAGTTGTTTTCTTATTATTTAATTTTTTTAATATATATATAGATATACATATATATATATATATATATATATATATATATGTATATATATATATATATATATATATATATATATATATATATATATATATATATATATATATATATATATATATATATATATATATATATACATATAATATATTCAGATGATAATTCTTATTATATATAATGTATTGTTATCGAGATACATCTTTGACTATAAAATTGAGTAAAACTAGGACATTTATTCGAAACAAATCAAACAAAGCTCCTAGCGGAGCTAGTTATACGAGTTCACGATGCATCGAAATATTCCCACCTACCTTAAACGGTAAATGTTCATCACAATCGATGGAAAATAATAGAAAGACTGTTTCGCCCTTTTTGCGGCTCATCAGTATCATTCATCCATCTATCGAAATTGATAATCAACCCAACATTTCAAACGTTCTTATATTTTCCTCCTAGCAACACAACGGCATTAATAGTAGCCACCTTCTAGTGTCAGGATGTTCTCGTTGCCGAACTGTTTCACCTGTCTGCAAGATGTGGTTCATTTGTTTCTGACTGGTGGCGCTGTGTCATATTCATATGCCATTCATATACCACTTTTGAAATGCTGGGTTGGTTATCACTTTCGGTAGATGGATCGATAATACTGATGAGCCCCAAAAAGGGCGAAACAGTCTGTCTATTATTTTGAATCGGGGTGACTTGACGCTTTCTTTAATTCACCGTTGCATTGTGAACGCAGATTTCGCGTCGCGGAATACATATAACCAGCTCCCTTAGAAAGTTGTTTGATAATTTATAAATTTTTGTAGAATTTTCCTTGTTCACAATTTTTCATGATTTGATATACCTATATATATATATATATATATATATATATATATATATATATATATATATATATATATATATATATATATATATATATATATATATATATATATATATATATACATACAGGGTGTCCTAATTGCCATGGGCCACTATTGCTCGGTAATTATAAGAACTACAAGGTTGGTCAAATTAGACAAAATGTGCAGTTTTTGGAGGACATTGAAAATCTAGTTTCATATTTGAAAAATAAAAATTCTATCTCGAGCTACGGGGGTTTTTCGAAAAATTTCTCAAAATTATTTGATCAAATATCTTGAAAAGTAAAATTTTTACAAAAAATTAGTGAAAAGGAAAATTCATGCATTTTAGACGTTTCTCAATTTGGTATTTTTTAAGGAAATTTGGTTCGTCTAGTTTTCGAGATATTACCATCAAATAACTTTCCTTAAATACGGACCTGTATTTTTTATTCCATTTCTCGAAAAAACTTTTTTTTCTGATTTTTACGATGTATCACATGTTCATATTTGTTTGCGTTTTAATGATAAAAAGACAAAATTTAAGTTGTATTGAATTTTAAAAAGAATGAGAACATCAGAGGTGGCTTAGACTACCAATAAAACAATTGCCTATCTTAATAACATAAACAGAACGTTGCAGCGTGTAATGAAAGAAACTGTTTATTAAGTTTTTAAACATTCAAACTTTTTACCATTTAATTAAATTCAAGTTATGTAATAAACCTCAAAACTTCCTTATTTTTTAAAATTACTTTTGCCAAAATTCAAAGTGGATGATACATACCTCATGTATTTGTTTCATCTTTTTCATTCTCTGCCGTTACAGTTCTTCCCCATTCTGAAGGATCATTAAATGATCCGTATAGTAGCTAATTTCGCTCTAGCCTTGTAAAAATTATTCTATTCGGTAAGCACCTTTCGGGGTACGAATTTTGATACATTTGAAGAGCTCTTTCAGCACTTTTGCATAACAAAAAAATAAATCTAATTTTTCACCATTGGAAAACGCTACCATGTTGATTTAAACTTACTTTGATATGACATGTATTACGGATCATAGGCTTTTATAAGCAATTGTTTCTCTTTGCTCTATGATTAAACCTATGATAAAATGAAAAAAGTGCCAAAAAACTTAAATACTAGTTTATCACCATTTAAATACAAATGAATATGGACATGTGATACATCGTTGAAACAAAAAGTGTTTTTAAAATTTGGAATGAAAAATGCAGGTCCGTACCTATTTAAAAAAAAAGTTAAATGTTATATCTCGAAAAATGGACGAACCAGATTTCTTTGAAAAATACCAGCTTGAAGTTTAAAATGCAAAAATTTTTTTCTTACCAATTTTTTGTAAATATTTTACTTTTCGAGATATTCGATCAAATAGTTTTGAGCAATTTTTCGAAAAACCCCCGTAGCTCGAGAAAGGAATTTTTTAAAAGAAATCTGAAATTGGATTGTCAATTTCCTCCAAAAACTGCACATTTTATCTAATTTGAACATCCTTGTAGGTTTTATACTAACCGAAATAGCAATAGTGGCCCATGGCAATTAGGACAACCTGTATATATATATATATATATATATATATATATATATAAATAATTATATTATAATATATATATATATATATATATATATATATATATATATATATATATATATATATATATATATATATATATATATATATAATTGATAATCATTCATATATTTCGATAATAGATACCTACCTGAAAACTAAGAGAGCAAAAATCTTTTCAGAAAAATTCTAATTCGAGTAACTAGAGCGTATATTTTCCAGAAAGTAAAATCGTTACTGTATCATCTATTGGTTTAGCTACGTTAGGCTGAACATGAGTTGAATTTTCCGTAAATTGAAGGAAGCAGAGGACGCATCGAGTTTTTATTATCAACGGTGAGTTCAGGTAGATGTTGAAAATGTGTATTCGACTAATTTCATTCTGAAGATGAGATGAATAGAACGATGCGTAATCGTATTTACTTTATATTTTCATGGCAGCATTCACGAAATTTTTGAACTTGAATAATACCTCTAGTGAAATTAAATCCTACTCACCCATCGTTTCTAGAACCCAACCCACAGTTCCATCCCCACCACAGCATATGACCTTGAAGTTAGGAACGTCCTTGAACATGTTAAGTCCCTGCATAGGACCTCCTGTTGCCAAATTGTGCACTTGCCTTGGATTTAATATGTATTGAAACTTTCTCATAATTCTAGAGCCTTGTCTACCACCCGATTTAGGGTTGATGAATACTAGTAGCGGAGCTGTATTTGGGGTGGGCGAAATTTGGAAGGAAATTGCAGGTTGTTTGTTTGGTCCTGTATAGCTGCTCTGAAATAAAACCGAAAAATTCAGTATATTATATTTGCAAACGAGATCGATGAAAATTGAAGGAACAACAAGCTGATGCAAGAACAGATAATTGAAATGAGGACATTTGATTGAATAATATTACACTGTATATAATTATATTCTATCACATGCAGCGAGTGGATACCAATGAATGTTTAAAAATTACATTATGTACAGTATACACTTCAAATTTGAGAGGGGTGAAGTTCTTCGATGCAGATTGAGATGCAATTTTTCAAAAATACAAAATTTCTGTGAATATCAATTTTGTGGAACGCATTGTCGGTTAGCTGGAAGGCTCAATCGCCATTTTGTATTTTTGAAAAAAATTGCTCCACAATCTTCGTCAAAGAACTTCACCTCTTTCGAATTTGAAGTGTATTCTATATATATATATATATATATATATTTATATATATATATATATATATATATATATATTTATATATATATATATATATATATATATATATATATATATATATATATATATATATATATATATTTATAAAAACATCTATTTTTATATATAAGATTATGCAATCAGTAGAGTGGAGTATTGATATTTGGTATAGTGGAAATCATGAAAATGTGAATAAGGTCTCATTGAATATTGATGAAATTGATTGAATTGGCTTTTATAATAAATCATTTTGATATAAAATATCCAATGGTAGTAAACGTAACATTTTTATAATACTTCTTCATGAAATGCAAGGTTGAACTACATTTAATTTATTTGAGACAATAATTTTCTCTTCCTTTCGAAATTCTGATTTAAATCAATAACTCGTTGGTTTGATTTATAAAGCTACAAGTTTTAAGTTTTATTATAAAAAATTCTTCGTTTATTAATGAAAATGTTCAATTTGATTATAAATTTCGAAATAAAAATCTCGTGACTCAATTCTGTAGTTCGTTTCTCCCTACATATTGGTTGACTCAACTGTAAATATAACTTTTCACTCTTAGAGAATATATTTGATAGAACCATCTGAAAAATAACATCGAAAAAAGAATTTCTGGGATCGGATTCTGAATTCAATTTTTTTTGTATAGAGTAACTTTTTTGAATAATCCCTGATATCAAAATCTTGAATTTCCTACTGGAACAAATGAATTTTTGAGACAAATCTCATTGAAACTCTTTACAGGAAAAAAAAAATTTAAATATTTTTACTCTATGGACATCGCTTTAACGCCGGTTCCGAACGGCCTATGGGCTTGTAGAAAATGTGCATCACCCAACTGAATTAATTCTTTGAACCACTGAAACTCATAAATATACACAAACATCAATACCTAACCCAGGATTCGAACCCAGAAAGCCTGCTTCACAGACGGTCACACAACCTCTGCTCCACAAGGCGTGTGTTAAAAAAAATTTCTTACATTATCAGCTCCATATTTTGATCCTCTTTTTTGTAACGACCTTTGTCTATCTAGAACTATCGGGCATATTGCAGTAGGCGGAAGGATATGAACAGCGTGTTCTCCCAGCCCACACTCAGCTTTTACTTGTGAAACGCATTTATTGTGAAGCTGAAAAAAAAATTCATTCAACAAAAGTTATATTTATTTTTAATTCGCAAAGAATATTCTTCCGCATAATCTGTTTGCTGCAGAGAAGCATTGTTTACCCAAATTCGAATTCATTTCTATATTACGTTACGTATTTGCGCAATGTCGAACATGTAGGTAAGGCTACGAATCACTGTTAAATAAAACCAAATATTTTCCTTGTACATTTATTTAGTAGGGTTACAACGAGCAGGTATGCCCTAAGGCAGCGGTTCTCAAACTTTTTGGCGGTGGAAACACTATATAAATACGGAGCCCTAAAATGAGGCACGCCAGATTTTGAGTTCATTCAAAAATAGGTACATGACCGACAACTGATTTCTACAAAAAGATATAAAACACTTTGAAATAATACAATACACAAATTAACACTGCATTGATATTATTGTAAATTGATCAAATTGTTGATGAGAGGTATAACTTTTTAGTCGTCATATTTTCCCCTACCAAACAAATTATATATATATATATATATATATATATATATATATATATAATATATATATATATATATATATATATATATATATATATATATATATTAAGTGGATTATTTCCTGACCTGTTATGTTTTATTAATATATAATTCTTGGGGGTAGGTCATTTATAATGTTGAAGAGAGTTTTTCTCTAGGTTTCAATAATGAGCAACATTTTTACGCGTTTCGGCGATCAGCTATTTTCAAATCAAAATTTATTATCTAAAACACAAACAAATGGTTTCACAAATACATCAAACATTAAGAACAATTGTTACTTACGTATAAATTTAAGTGAAAATTCATATATGGATTGACTACAGTACGAAGCATTCAACGTTAGTACAATTCACTGGTTTAACTGTGAGTGGCAGAGTATGCACGACGATCGCATATGGATAGACAGTTTTTATACAATATTTTTGTTTACATGATAAAGGGCATGAAGCATCTGACTTTTCAGTCAAAGTCCTCTAACAAAAATAATAAAACAATCCAACAATCTCCGCAGCATTATCTATTATATTACTAAAATGAAAATTAATTTCCGAAACAAGGGTTGAGAAAAAACAAAAAAAAAAAAAAAAATTTTTAAAACAAGATTAATGAACGTGGAAGTAAAATTGCAATTTTATCATTGAAAAAAGATTTTTGATAAGTGTGAATAAAGCTATCTAATTGTGTTCTCGAGTTAATTGAATTTTTTGTCTAAATTTATTTCCAGCATTTCTAAGAAGGTTCTTTGGTGTGTTATTTCCTCAAACAGCAAGGATTTTAGTGTTGTCGAAATCGAACGAGTGTAACTCATCTAATGCGTGCTTTGATTGAGCAGTGCATTTTTTATTGTTGATTCGCGAATTTCGATGTTCTTATTATCTTTTGTGTAAGTATTGTTTTGAGTTACCAATATAAGTTCCATTGCAATCTTTGCAATCAATTTTGTAAATTGTATGTGTTTTGTTTCTAAATTCGGTGTTAGGTTTGAGTTTGGTGAAAAAATTTTTTGTAAAATTATTAGGTTTGTGTCCTACTTTGATATCATAGTTTCTTAGGCAATTATCGATTTTTTGTGAAAGAATTGGAATGTATTCATGTCCAATATAGTTTGTGTTATTTGAATCCCTGTTTATATTAATTCTTGTTTTATTGTTAATTAGATGATTGCGTTTTTTTATAATAGGTTCGAAATAGTATTTTGGATAGTTATTTTTTATTAACACTTTTTAATTTTTTCTAAATTATTTTTTTCGGAATTTTTGGGTGGGAAGTTTGATGGCTCTGTCACAAGGCAATTGATTACACTCTTCTTGTATTTTTCTGCTACACATGATTCGAAATTTAGGTATTTTTCTGACCAAACATTTTTATTATACCAGTTGGTTTTAATTTTACCGTTTTTATCATGTAGAACTGTTAGGTCGAGAAAAATAATTGATTTTTTTTATCTTCAATTTCTACAGTGAATTGCAATCTGTCACTAAATGAGTTAAACATTGTCAAAATTTCATCCACTTTATTTTGGGGATTGCGGTTAAACAATCGTCAATATATCTTTTGAAAAATGTAGGTTTAAATTGTAATTTGTTTAATATGTTTTGTTCAAGTTCTTCCATGACAAGATTTGCAATCGTAGTAGAAATTTTGTAGCCCATTGGAGTTCCGAAAATTTGAGAATAAAATTGTTGATTATAACAGAAATATGCTGATTTTAGACAAAACTTTGTGGCCTTTATAAAATTCTGATTTTGGTAAAGTTGTAAATGGTTTCAATTCTTCCCATCTTTTTTCCAAAATTTCTAGAGCAAGATTTATGGGTACGTTTGTAAACAAAGAGATGACGTCGAGTGAAATGAGGACGAAGTTTTTAGGAATGGTTTGTTTAGTAATAAATTCATGAAAATCCCATGAGTCTTTTATAAAATGTTGTGATTTATTGATAATATTTGAAATGGGATGCGAAAGGTATTTAGATAAATTGTATGTTGGGGATTGAGTGGTGTTAACTATTGGTCTGAGAGGAATATTTTGTTTGTGAAGTTTTGGTAGACCATATATATAAGGTGACTTACCATTGTGGCAAATCAGTTGGTTTTTGGTAGTTTTATCGATATATTTTTTATTAAGCCATTGTTTTTTCTCAACCCTTGTTTCGGAAATTAATTTTCATTTTAGTAATATAATAGATAATGCTGCGGAGATTGTTGGATTGTTTTATTATTTTTGTTAGAGGACTTTGACTGAAAAGTCAGATGCTTCATGCCCTTTATCATGTAAACAAAAATATTGTATAAAAACTGTCTATCCATATGCGATCGTCGTGCATACTCTGCCACTCACAGTTAAACCAGTGAATTGTACTAACGTTGAATGCTTCGTACTGTAGTCAATCCATATATGAATTTTCACTTAAATTTATACGTAAGTAACAATTGTTCTTAATGTTTGATGTATTTGTGAAACCATTTGTTTGTGTTTTAGATAATAAATTTTGATTTGAAAATGGCTGATCGCCGAAACGCGTAAAAATGTTGCTCATTATTGAAACCTAGAGAAAAACTCTCTTCAACATTATAAATGACCTACCCCCAAGAATTATATATTAATATATATATATATTCATTTATGTAATCTTTTGATAATTATTAGCAATAACAGGCTTGTTGAATCTTAAAAAACTCGATTTTATTAAAAAGTTGACGTTTCGCCACGACATTCGTGGCTTTATCAAAACTTTTGAAAAAATTGAAATTTCTTTGACATTTATTGATTTGAAAAAATTTGAATAGAAAAAGACTACTTCGTTTCACTAAAATTTTCCGGCTGTGGCCGTTCTTTGTTATTTATTACGTGCTATTCAGTCCAATATTAACATTCAAATCTGTTATTATTAGATGGTAAGGGAAACCACACAAACCTTTACTCACGTAATGTTCGAAATAGGTTCAAATTATTTTGAT